>SZWC01020265.1:19716-41727 GCA_023375785.1 Penium margaritaceum
TTTTTGAGTGGGTTGTTTTTCAACCCAATCTAGCCTTTACCTATGGGCCACACCCCCTCACTATCCTCACCACGATGATGCCACAGACAAGACCACCTCCTGTAGTCGGTTTCTATGCCACGAGGATAGAGCATTCTCTTTGCCTCGCCATGTAACCAGCCTTTATGCACACTAACACGACCTCTTGCATCACCCTCTCTTAGGTACATGAGCCACCTTTGTGGTTGGCTTCTCCGCCATTTGACACAGGAGTTCAACCTGCCTATCTGTGTCCTCAGCCTGATGACGTGGTGACAGGACCATTTCCATCCTTTGCGAGGCCTCTCCATGGTCCTCGGTACCACCAAGAGCCGGCGTTCTTCACGCTCATCCTCCTCCTCATTCGGGGGTGCCTATGTGGCTGCCTGCACCAGCTTTGTGTGATATAGCTCCCCAGCCACCTCCATGGTCGGTCTCTCCACCATCTGGACACAGTCTCTCTCATCCTCACTTCCATGAGCCTCAACAAGTGGGTTCTCTTCTGCCACAGCAGGAGCCACCTCTATGTGGATTTGCCTGCCACTTCTGTGGCGACAGCTGCCATGGTTGGCACCAGTGTCGTCGGCGCCCTCCTGAGTGGCACCCCTCTTGGCTCCAGACCCATGTAGTTCAGCACACTCCACAGCCAGCTGATCTACCTGATTCATCCATTCCTCTCACTATACCCCTGGCAATACTGTTATCCGAGCTCCACAGTCCTGCAGCAGATGGTGCAGTCCCTCCGGGACTACCTCTGCTCAGACCAGCTCGTATCTGTATCACATTCATCTTCTTCTTTGTCCTCTCACGTACCTTCTCTAGCTGCACCGGACCTTTCCTCTCAGTCCACCGCAGTTCTCTCCATCCTGCACTCCACTGGTGTCATGCCACCGATGGTTGAGCCCCTCCCGTCATCCTCTCCCAGTGAGCCTCCTGCTCGACGACGTCATCGGCACTCAGTGCATCATGCTTGTCTCATCACCGGCACGTCCTCATCTCCGTTTGCTTCTGTCATTACACCGGTCGAGGGGGGATGTTTGCATCCTCCCACTTTGACTTTGACGGCGACAGTGAGCACAATGGATGGATCAGGAGCACCTGTTACTCTCCTTTCCATGTCAGTTAGAGCAGGCACGTTGGCATCAGTTTCCTCTACAAAATCCACATCGTTAGCAACATCAACAGCATCACTCTCATCTACACTATCTACATCCATGTTCTCTGCATCGTCTATAGCACTAGCTAAATAACTTGTGCTAGCTGTACCTGCAACACCAGCCATACCATTTGCCACTTTTCCAGCAGCCATAGCATCAGTGTCATTTGCTACATCTTCAGCTTCAATGATTCCAGTCTCTTCTACTGTACATGCTTCACTTGTGGCACCAGCTGCATTAGTTGTGCTGGCTATACAAGCAGCATGAGCTGTACCATCTGCCACTTTGCTAGCAGCCACAGCATCAACATCATTTTCTACATCCACGGTTTCTGCGGCATTAGTGTTTTCCACAGCACCTACTTCACTTACAGGACCATTTGCATTGGATTTTCCAGTTGCATCTGCAGCACCAGCTGCATCAATTGTGACAGTTGCTCCAACAGCACCAGTTGTTCCGTCTTCCACTTCAATTGTCTCATTAGCTTCCTCTTCAGTGTTAGCTTCATCCATTACATTGACTTCACCAGCTGCATTGACCCCTTTGTCAGCATCACGTAGTATAGCAGCGCGTGTGACTGTTGCATCTACCACATCATTCGTGTCAACAGCACCAGTTTTTTCTGGTTCCTCAATAGTTCTTTCATCTTCCACATCAGCCCTGGCATCTACATTGGCTGCACCGACTGCATCGTCTCCATTAGGTGCACCAGTTGTATCACTGGGGTCGTCTTCTTCACCAAGATCCTATGCATGGATAGTGTTGACACCTTCAAGATCATCGTCTGTTGCATAAGTTCCATCAGCTACATCTTCTTCATCAGCAACAGCACCTACACCTTCTGTAGCATGACCATATAGAGCATCAGCCGTGCCTGTTACATGGACTTCATCTACGGCGCTAGCAGCATCAGCTACACCAGCTACTGCAAGAGCATCAGCTACATTGGTTGCATCAGCTGCATTGCCAGAATGCACTTCATCAACAACACCAACTGCATCAACAGCACCAGCTATGTCCTCTAATACTTCATCTGTCAGTGATTATTTAGCAGCTGCTAGAGGCACCACCCTGGCATCCGAGATCATTGGAAGGGGCTTGGAGTCTTGTCTACCTCTGATAGTGATGACAGAGGTGGCAGCACCTGGTCATCGTTGTCTCAAATGCCGTATGGAGGAGGACAAGATCTACTCTCTCATCAGTGACCAGGAGACATATGTGACTAGGATCCGCGAGGCATTGCTCGACAATACCTCCACACCACAGGTGGTGTCTGAGGACCTTTTCACTGGGGACATGGGGAGGAGTGACTATATACATAGGGCTAGAGAGTGTGAGCTAAGAGATGAAGAAGAGTGGCTTTACAAAGTACGTTGGTCGGGCTACTTTTTTAGGGTGGCACTGGACACAGCTCAGATGGCTCCATTGCACCCCTGCGCCTCACAGGATGAGGATCCTAAGGTAGTGGGTGGTGATGACACCATAGACAGCTTGGAGACGTCCTTTTGCTGATCCCCATCCTATTCCTTTGCACGTGTACCATCTCTCTCTTCTTTTGAGCCATGCACATCTCCTCTCTCAGAGCATGACACTTCTCCAGGTTCCCTAGTTGACCATCTATATGAGTCCCAGAACCTAGGGAGAGGTGCCTCTTCAGGAGACGCAACACCTGTTGTTACCCAGTTTTGAGCAGCAGAGATGGAGGAGGAGGTACTACACTGAGTGGTAGACTGCTTTTCTACCACCTACAGTGAGGTGTTAGTGGTGCTCGAGGATGTTGAGTTTGAGCTTCGCATAGTGACTCAGGAGGATCATGCCGAGATGTGTGAGCATGCCTCTCTTCTCCAAGGTCAGTTTGTTGTAGTACATGAGCATCTATGCACATTGGAGTGTGCAATTGCTGTACCGACTGCAGGAGTGAGTTCCATACACACATATCTAGCTCCGTCTCCACCCTCCATCCCAGAACCTTCCAACACCATCTTCTCCACCTGTACTAATTTAGAGTACTATTTGGGACCTCTCAAACCTCCCAGATGTGGGGGGTTTAACATCTCTATCCTCTCTCAGCCATGGAGCTTCAGCAGCGTCTTTTCCAATCCTGCACCCTCAATGTCTGATGAGAGTGATATCCAAGATACTGCCAGTTGGGATGTCTGGCACCTTCCATGTGATGAGTGACAGGCGTTGGACAGTGCATGAGCGAGTTGTGCACATGGTAACTGATGTAGTCTCATCCTCATCTCTCTGATGATGTATGTACATCTCTAGCTTCTCACAGGTGCAGTCATTGTTGGATTGTTTTTCCTAGGATCCTTTTAGCTAAGGGGAGATGCAGTGCTTTCTACAGGCAACAGGTTCACAGCATTGTGCAGGCAAAGAGAGCAAATCTATCCTAGCACATCTTTGTTGATGTTCATGGTCTCAGGACTCTCTCATCGTGGGGGAGCATTTGTATTTTCTTAACTGGTACCTTGTCCAGAGCTCTTACAACCTAGGGGGAGTGTTGATGTGTGGGCCTTGAGTTGTCTGGCTGTCATACGGTCTTGTGTAGCGAGAGCCTCCTAGTCAAACTGATGGTTCACCCATGCATGTTTGATACAGTTTTGTCGGTGCACTCCTGTGGTTGAGACCCGGGTGCACGGTGGTTTGTACCGGTACCTCAGAAGACCCAGCATTAATTCAACTAGGCATTGTTGACCCTTTATCATACATGTGTAGTTTGTATTTGGCTGAGACCCGGAAACCCGGTTCCATGTTCCGGAGTCTTGGGAGGCCTAAACTTACTTGGTTTGGCTAGTCGGTGGTGCTAATGTGTCACCATAGAGTCTAGATGTGTTTGGGGCATATTCCATAGTTTCTTGTTGGTCCAGACCAGGGCACTCGGCGGACTTATCCGGTGCCTCGGGAGACCTCCATCATGTAGTTTCGTCCTCCCTACAATGTGTATTTCCCGTTCCTGTCTTTTGGCGGGACGGGGATGACGGGGCCTGGTGGGCTAGCCGCCAGTCCCCAGTACATAAGCTCTCAACAGGGCTCATTGCACTCTCTCCTTGATCCTTAATTCAGTCGTTCCAGACTAAGCCAAATCTTGATGCTGTGTTTTTCCCGCTCACCACCAGAGCTCATGTCTCATCCAGCATGGGCTTGCATGCCCTAGACTCATTTTAGCACCGGGTGCTGATCCTTGGAGGCCACCGTTTTTTTTTTTGGCTGCACACTGATGAGAAGCCATCCTCGGGCAATTTCGAGAGGTCGGGCTAGATCCCGGAGTGGCGGTGTACGCTCACTCAAGCACTTGCTCAGTGTGGGTGTGCACTCACCAGCGACTTAGACTCTCGCCCTCCTCTACCTGTTTTTCAAATCTTGGTTGACAGTTGATTCTAAGGAAAAACTTACCATGGCGTGGGACACTCTCTAGCTCATTGTTGGTCTCTCACCCTTGTCCATGAGCAAAGAAGGATAGTAGCAACAAGCCCGTAGTGTAATTACCAGGTAGTTTCCCATGGAGATGGCATGCTATGCGGGTGGATGAACACAAGGAACCACAAGAGACGACATGGATGCGATAAGCTTACCTTAGAAAAAATTGTGTCAGAAATGTTTAGAATTCAAAAGAGGAAGCGAGAGTCTAAGAGACCGGTGAGCATGCACCCACACCGAGCAACTTGCTTGGATGGGCATGCACCGCCACCCGGGGGTCGATCCATACCTCTCTGTATTTAACCAAGGGCGGCTTCTCACCAATGTACGGCCAACGAACGACAAGGTGGCCCCCTAAGGATCAGCACCCGGGATAACATGTAGCTCCCCCAAAATACTTACAAGCAGACAAGCATGATGCCGGGATCGGCGGTGAGAATGTATGAATCCTAGCATCTATCGCATCAGCATGAGATAGTCAAACAATGGCCAAACATGTGTCAGTGAGCCCGTCTGGATAGATCAGCAACTTCATGGGTCCAGAGCCTCCATTCATGGTGCGCTCGTGTGATTTCTCCCAAGGTGAAGCAATTGTCATTTAATCCGAACATGTGTGTGCCATAGAGAGTGAGACAAGAAGGCATAGATATGTGAGTGGCCAACGAACGTTTACACTCCCCCATGACGCACATGCAAACAACCCACACACATGGCACGCTCACAAAGATGTGACAGACAGAAGCAGGAAAATACCATTTACCTCAACCTGGGTCATGGGGACAGATGAGACCAGCGGCATGAACAGCAGCCTTGGAAACGTTTCGGCTGAGGGCCTTGGTGAGAAAGTTAGCTCTCTGAGTTCGTGTGTCCACCCAAGCAACTCAGACAATGCCAACAGTAATACACTCGTGAACAAAGTGATGCTCCACATTGATATGCTTGGTGCGGGAGTGATGCATGCCACTGTTTTTGGCAATGGCCTTTGTGCTTTGATTGTTACATTGCAGGGTGATGCAACGGATGGGTACACGCGGATACTATAGCAGATGACAAAGCCAGACAACCTCACACGTGCCTGTGCCAAGAGCCACATACTCAGCCTCAACGGTGTTGCGGGCAACACACCCTTGTTTTATACTTTTCCACGAGACTACTGTCCCACCAACCATGAAGATATGTCATGTTCTGCTGCGTGCATGAGAGTCATGAGCCCAGTCAGTGTTAGTGAAGCTGTCAACCAGGACTAAGGATTATGCGTGAAGTTACGACCCTACACAAGGTGTGGACAATACATACTACACTACTTGCTCGAGGAGAGATCCACAAGCTCATACACGCCATGATAAGACAGTGCTTAAAGTTCGGCTTTCATGGCTTGCTCCCACAAGGGAGAATCAGTTGTAGGACGATCAGCCTGTACACTCAGAGGCTCAAGGCGAAAGGGGAGAGAGACCAGCAATAACAAAGCACAAGGGAACATACCCAGCCACAAACAAGGAGAGGGGTGAGTGGAACTCTTTTGCAATGAGGGACTAGCCAAGCTCACTATTGGGATTCACCAAATAAGCAGCCATGGANGTTACATTGCAGGGTGATGCAACGGATGGGTACACGCGGATACTATAGCAGATGACAAAGCCAGACAACCTCACACGTGCCTGTGCCAAGAGCCACATACTCAGCCTCAACGGTGTTGCGGGCAACACACCCTTGTTTTATACTTTTCCACGAGACTGCTGTCCCACCAACCATGAAGATATGTCATGTTCTGCTGCGTGCATGAGAGTCATGAGCCCAGTCAGTGTTAGTGAAGCCGTCAACCAGGACTAAGGATTATGCGTGAAGTTACGACCCTACACAAGGTGTGGACAATACATACTACACTACTTGCAACGCTGCCTCAAGATGACTCACATGATGACACTGAGAGGATTGAGACATGAAGTTCACAACAAAGGCAATATCGGCACACATAGTCGTAGCAAGATACATCAGGGAGCCAATGACCCTGAGGTAGTCCGTCACATCAACCATCTCCCCTAGCTTGGATGAATCCAAGGATTCTAGCAGTGATTGACCAGATGCGGTCATTGGTGTAAATGTTGTGGGGATGGAAGCAAGGAGCAGCCAAAAGTTCTCCTCCAAACTGCGGACATATGTAGCTTGGTGAACGTCTAGGGTATGACGTGTGCAATCACGCTCTTGTTCTATACCTTGGAAGACACACCCTGGACGAAGGTCCTTCATCTTGTATGCTCCTTGAAGAAGAGACTTTGTAGCTGCGACATAGGTGACTTCCGGAGATACAATGAGGAGATCATCCACATAGACAATGATGGGAACAAGTGGCTTGGTGGGAGCACTAAGAAATAGAGCGGGTTCCACATTGCTTCTTTGGAAGCCTCCCTCTTCTAGGGTTTCTTTGATCTCTTGGTTCCAGTAGCGTGGGGACTGCTTTACAGTATAAAAGGGCCTTACACAGGTGCCACACTCAATTTGTTTTATCAGAGAAACCAGATGACTGAACCATGTAGATTTCCTCATCCAATTTACCATGCACAAAGGCGTTGTTGACATCCATCTGTTCCAGCTCCCAATCATGCTGGGCAACCAGGCTGAGCAGTTCCCTGGCAGTGGTGTAGCGACCAACTGGGGCAAATGTGTCATCGAAGTCAACCCCAGGGACTTGTCAGAACCCTTTTGCTATGAGGAGTACCTTGTACCGTTCAGTGGTGTTGTCTGGCTTCAGCTCGTGACGATGTACCCATTTGGCTGTGATAGCTTTGCGGCTCGAGGAGAGATCCACAAGCTCATACACGCCATGCTAAGACAGTGCTTCAAGTTCGGCTTTCATGGCTTGCTCCCACAAGGGAGAATCAGTTGTAGGACGATCAGCCTGTACACTCAGAGGCTCAAGGCGAAAGGGGAGAGAGACCAGCAATAACAAAGCACAAGGGAACATACCCAGCCACAAACAAGGAGAGGGGTGAGTGGAACTCTTTTGCAATGAGGGACTAGCCAAGCTCACTATTGGGATTCACCAAATAAGCAGCCATGGACAATGCAAGTGTTGCAAGACCAAGAGCACGGAGGCCAAGATCACAAGAGACAACAAGGTGAGAGTGTGACGGGAGGGGCTTGAGGCGACCACCACGCATGTAGGAGGGAAAAATGGGATACGCGTAGACGGCGGTGACGAAACCACTAGGGAGCGTGGGTGCATTGGTGGAGAAGAGGAAGGTGGAGCCAAGGGCTCAGTGAGAGCCGGAGGCAGAGGAAGAGTCAGAGAAAGGAGAGGGATCAGAGACAAGAGGCATAGAGGAGAGCGAGAGTTTAGAGGAGACAGAGGGTTCTGAGGGATTAGAGGAGGCAGAGGGTACAAACTTACATAAGGTAGAGGGATCCAAGGCCTCAGAGGAGGCAGAGGGCTCGGAGGAGGTAGAGATTGCCGATGGATGCGAGGAGGGGAGAATAGAAGCCCGAGAGGGAGGAGTACCACCCTCATCCCGAGAGGGCGGGGAGAGGGACTCACCAAAGCGGTGAAAATCATGTTAAGATAAGTGTTAGAAGAATAGCGCATCATGGGACTCAATCACGCAGCAGCAGGCAGGATCCCAGAAACGCCAAGCTTTGGAGAAAACAGAGACACCAAGGAAGATACACAAACGGCCGTTGGGAGACAACTTACTATCCCGTTGGTTGGATGGAAGCCACACAGAGGCAAGACAACCCCACATACGAGGAAGACGGAGGTCAGCACGGCGGCCCATCTAGTGCTCAAGGGGTGTGACAGTGTGAGGGAGGTGACCATGAGGGACCCGATTCCAAACCCACGCCATGTAGGACATAGCTTCAAAGGCAAGCAAAGGGGACTGACCAGAGGCGGAGAGAAAAGAGTGTACACCATCGGCAAGGGTGCGATTCCAACGCTTGGACATGCCGTTCTACTGTTGTGTGTACGGGGCAGAGGACTCAAGACAAACACCACGAGAATCAAGAAAGCGAGAGGTGGGACCAAAAAACTCACCCCCTTTGCCACTACAAAAGACATGCAGGGGACAAAGAGCAAGGAAGTAATGATTCAAGCTCACCAATGACGTCACTTTTGTGACAAAGAGTGAAATTCTAATTATAGAGAGAGAATTCATAAGTTAAGAATAGTATATAGCAACCAAGGCCACCAAGGAAGTCCTGGGAGAAAGGACCCATGACATGAGCATGCATGAGATGAAGAGGATGCAAGGTGGTGGGCTCAACAGTGGTGAACGGGGAGCGGTGCGTTTTGCCATTGGCACAGTCAAGGTAGGCAGAGGAGCATGAAGGAACAAAGGTGGTAGGATGAAGGCCGGTAGCAGGCCGGAGGCGAAGAAGATGCTGAACAGAGACAGTTTGAATGTGACACAGGTGGCGGTGGAGAATGTCTGCATGGGCTGGAGACAAGGAGGGCGTGACAAGGACAAGAGTAGAGGCAGCGGAAGACGGAGGGAGCATGAGAGGGACGCGAAACAGACAATCACAACACACTCCATGAAGGACAACGCTGCCAGAAGAGCGCAAATCAATGGAGGCAAGGCCGCAACTGGAAGAGAAGTCCATTCCTTGGTCGTCGAGGGTGGTCACGGCAAGCAGGCTAACCTCAAGGTCAAGCACGTACATCACATCAAGGAGGTACACAGTGCCACCAGGGCCAACAAAGTGTACAACACCAACACCTTGTACAGGGAGAAGTTGGCCGGAGCAAGTACTCACCAAGAAAACAGAGCCAACTGGTCCGAGGGACATAAAGGACAAACGACAGGAGGTCATCTGGTGTGTGGCCCCAGAGACAATGATCTCCAGGCCAGGGGACACACGAGTAGAGGGTAGAACGAGGTAGATAGCGACGGAGCCAGAAGAGAAATGGGGAGAAGGAACACCAAGAGGAGCGGGAAACGTATGAGATTGCCAATCTTCAATCAATGAACGGTCATTAGGCAATGCCCCCTGTACACAACTGGATGAAGCACCACGAAGGATGGCGTCAAACTCACATATAGACACACGAGACTCGCCACTCAAACTCTCACTTCCCTAAGAGCAAAGGTGGAGGAGCTCCGCCAGGCAACGCTCAAGAGCGTGCTCCTTGTCACGACGGTCAGAGGAGCCGTTGGAGGAAAGATCGGAGAAGCAGTTGGAGAAGGGATCATCATCCAGGGCCAGACAAGGCATGGATTAGTAAGAAGATGGAGGACCATAGTAGGCAGGTCCGAATGGAGGTGAAATCCAGCCCCATGGGCTGGCGGGCAGCGGACATGGCTGGAGAGGAGCAAGGGTGGTGGTAAGTGCGGAGTCTGAAGAAGAGGATGATGAAGATGCAACAATCGCTGCTGCTGCAGCACATGAGGAAGTGACACTAGTGCGTGCCCAATGAGCGCGCATAGAGGATGCCAGAAGAACATTGCCACAAAGATCTGGACACTTTGGTGCAGAGTGACCAGTGGCGTTGTAATTCTAGCAAGTGACGTTGGTGGCAGTGGCGGTGCCTGAGGAGGTCTTGCCATCGCAGTCGCCGCCACGGCCTTTCCCCCATGGCCATCCCCCCCAACCCGACCCGCCGGCCCCCCTTTGAGAAGCAGCTTGAGTAGTATGAGTCGTAGCAGAAGGATTGAATGGAGAAGAGGAGGCGGCTGCAGGCATGGAAGATGAGGAGGTGGTGACTGCATCGAGGGCTACACAATGCGTGAGCTTGTTTTGCAAGTTGTTCCACCAATCGGCAAGGCCAGAGGCAGTGGAAAAAATAGAGAGTTCTGACCCCTGGTGGAGAGTTTTCAGGGACCTGAGTAGCAAAAAGATGCTCAAGCTCTTCCTAAAAGACTTGCTGGTAGAGATCTGAGAGCTCAAGAATGATACCAGCAATAGTGGACTGGGTTACCGAGAGAGGACCTGGAGCTTCCTTGCCCAGAACATTCAAAAGGCGCAGACTATGTGCCCAATACTCCTCCGCAGTCTCATCTGCTTGCATTTGGAGTATGTTGAACTACACAGTAAGAGAACTATAAGAAGAATGCCCAGTCACAGTTTTGCGGCTGCAAATGACGGCATAGGCACCGACAAGATCAGCGGACATGGCATGTCTAGAGTCTACATTGTACGTACTGATGTCGTCTAGGAGGTCTTCACGCCCCGCATCGATGAGAGCCCAAACGTCGCGGGTCACCTCAGCAGGTTGAGGAACAAATAGCAGCTTGGCAGGAGAGTAGTACTCCCACAACAGCTTGTCGTGTGCCCATGCGCTAAAGTGTGTCTCACACGAGGTGAATGTCAGCTTAGAGGTGAATTGAGGTGGTGGTGTTTCAAAATCCTTCTACTTGGCAAGTAGGAGGACTTAAGCAAGAGAAGCTACAGAGAGAGCGGGGGAAGAGGCGGTTGCAACACCACCACTAACAGGCACAGATGAGTCAATAGATGTAGTCTGCTGAGCACGAAGAAGAGCAGAAATACATGGGACGATGCGCAAGCGTCTCATGACTAAATACATCTACTATAATGGCCAGCTTGCGCAAAGATTCACGTCCGTGTTGCAGTTCGTCCTCAACCTTGCGACGAGCTGCTTGAGCCTCGCCAAGGGCAAACTGCAAGAACTCTATGGTTTCCTCTGGTCTTGGCATGATGAGAAGTGGCAAGAAGGATAGATGGAGAGGAAAAAGGGAGAAGGAGAATGAAGAGAAGAGAGAAGAGGGGAATTCTTACCAGAATTGTGGCGAGGAAGTAGTGCAAAGAGAGGAGGCACCACAGCTACCGCTGAGGAGAACAAGATGGCCACCCAACTGGCAACAGCCACTGAGACAAATGAGGCCTGTGACTATGGCGCCTGCGAGTGCTGCTGATGTTGATGCAACAAGGAAGCCCGTGGTAATGTGGGGCGTGAGATCCTGAGGAGAACCACTGGGAGTCAAGACAGCAGTTGCAGTGGATGCGCGAATGGAGACAACACTAGAAGTTGCGTCCCAGCTACCATTTATTGAGATGACTACTCTACTATTACACTCAGTGAGGCACCACCACAGTTGCATTTGATTGCAATTTACGACCCCCTTACACCATGCACTCCACCTTGAATCCTTATGATTGTTCACACAACATCGCTCTCAGTTCCTCATGGTTGACTCAACAAACTCGGAACACCACTCTGATAATGTATNGAATGGAGACAACACTAGAAGTTGCGTCCCAGCTACCATTTATTGAGATGACTACTCTACTATTACACTCAGTGAGGCACCACCACAGTTGCATTTGATTGCAATTTACGACCCCCTTACACCATGCAATCCACCTTGAATCCTTATGATTGTTCACACAACATCGCTCTCAGTTCCTCATGGTTGACTCAACAAACTCGGAACACCACTCTGATAATGTATGCAGTTACGGGAAATACAGATTTACACCCAAATGCTATTGCACATTAATCGTTTGTTCTGGCCAGATGAGGGAAAAGCCAACAGGACCATCTAGGTATGGAGGCTTCCAGCTGATCACTGGAACGAGGACGTCCATCACTTTCAAGAGGTTAGAGACCATGAGACTGAGTTGATGTACACTATTGAGTGCATACCTGACTCTCCTCTGGTGATTCAATCTCCCAAGAAACAGCCTCATCGATTTAGCACTTTTGAAGTCTTACCAATCACTGCGGCTAGTGAACTGATGGAACGAGGATGTGTGTCTCTCTTCCCTCAAACTCTGAGAATCTTAGTCTTTCTAGGATGATTCCTGCTACGGCACGAAGTACAATGGCCACAATCTCATTCACCGCTAGAGCTAGTAGGGTGACCATAGGCACGTCAGTTGGGCATGCTATAGCTGCCTACAATGACGAAGCTTCCTCCCATTCTCTTCCAACCGCCGTTACGATCAACATTGTTGTAATGGTAGCTTCTACGTCATTTTTTGTTGCTACAATAGAAGTAGACAACACCTCAAGTGCAATGAGCCCCATGTGCACATCGATAGCGGTTGCAGTCCTTACTGCACTAGGAAGCCACAGGCTTAGGATCACGCCAGCACCCGCATGTTGGTTACGTCTACAACAACCATCTTTGTTATTCCCATAGTTACTGGACTATGGTGTCTCCTAGCCACCGCCACAGCTTGGATCTCCGTACTGTCTTCATCCTCAGCAAGAGTAATGCCTTTGCTCTTCTCCCGTTTTCCTTGGAATTATAGTCATGGGCTCCTTAGCCTACATTTTGCACCCTCCATTCATCACATAACTTCCTTCTTTACTCCCCGTCATGCATCATGCCCGAAGTTACAGACACTATTGAGGACTGGTAGGTAGCATTGCATGAAACATAGGCTGATCGATGGCTTGTTTAAGAAGAAATTTAGAGCAACATTGATGCTAAGACATGAATGGGTATAAGTTTAGCAGATGTAACCATGGACCGTCTTTTTTCCATGCTGACCTTTGTTGGTTTCTTGGGTATTAAGGGTGTTGGAGACTCGAGGAGTGATGTTGGTGTTATGGCTATTAGAGATGCTAAGGGAGCTGCTTCTTACTCTGGATATATTGCGGGAGGGACTAAAAACAATCATGCAGTGCATCCCCATGGCCAGGTTTCTTCAAACCCTGCACGAGACAACTCTCACTACCATAGTGACAGAACGTCTTTGAGACCTCATCATGTTATTTAACGCACAAACTCAAATTTTTGTCATGTGAAACAAAACTTAGTTCTTGGGCACAAAGTGAGCTCCTGTAGGAGTATTACTTTCTTGTAGATCCATCCACTACACCTCCATTTATTTCCTCTCCCTTCAAGGTTTTTCTATGCATGTCTTGATCATTAGTAGACCCAATGATCTCCTTGAAGACATTGATGCCTACAATGTTGACACAGCACGGTGTACTCCTTTTGATCCAACTAAATCTTACTCCCTCATTTCTTGTCATAAAACAGTGACTAGTCATGTCATCGTAAGCGCTCTCACCATCCAATCTAGCCAACTATGCATGGGTACAAATGAGTTTGCTGATGCGTACTGGCCTCGTAGTCTATGCCTTATGCATGACCTTCACAAAGCCACACCTAGCCACCTTTCTTCCTATCTCTCCATTATGGCCGGCATGATCCGTGAGCTGCCTCATTTTTCCTTACATGTCCCTTGGACTCACCTTGGATGTCTTATTGTTGAGCATGGTCTACCCAACTCACCCCTTGGCATCGAATTCCTATGAAGGTTCACAACGGGTCGCCTCGTACACTGGTGGAATAATCTACACAGCAAATGCTTCCCTTATAGTTTTGCGTCAGCAATGACCACTTGGGGTGTAGGTTGTTGCGATGGTGGCCATGATTGACCACGGGACAAAGGTCATGGGCAAGGAGGGTGGTGTGTAGGTAGCACTCACTCCCCATCGGAAGTTCCTTACTAGAACTGTGGAGCCTCTGGGCGTTATGATCCCACAGGCTGGATAACATCATCTATGGTACCCAGGTCTTATGCATCACCATCCCTCACTACATGCAATAAACCTAGTCTTGGATTGGTGTTGCCCATCTTGAGCCACGTCCCAGCGAGCGATTGCCTTACACCCACCATGCTTAGGAGCATGTCCTCAAGAAGAACCTCACAAAATTTCTCTGGCTTCATGATTAAGGAGATGAGAGAGTGATGGTCATGTCTTGCTCCCTTGTGTATGAGTCAGACGGAGCCCTGCATTGAGCATCGTCTGGGGGGAAGTTCAATGATAGTTGCCTTATGACTCTCCCTGGATTGAACTTCTAGTCTTCAGACTGGAAGTTCTACACCTTCCCTTGCCTTCTTTGAGTCAACACATCTTCTTGTGCTCCCAATTTTGGCCAAATTGCAGTTTGCCTTCTCCTCCCACTTGCTCATGTCTTTGGCGGGTTTTGAATCATTGATCTAGGAAACACATACCACATTATATCTAGTCATTCATTCTTTCTCTCTTAGTATTGTTGTCTATGTGGGCCTTTTGCGTACTGGCTGTGGAAAACTTCTTTCCGGCTCTGTACGCCTTGTGCATATAGTATGTGGACAACTTCTCAATGTTCAACGTATTCGTGTTGTTGATTCCACAGGGCCAAGGATGAACCTATTTTTGCCTAACACTATGTATGGGCCCGACTCAGAGGTCAGCCTGTGAGTACCTTAGACGACCAAGGTATGGAATTTGCATTTGGCCACAGCATTGACTGAGTTCCATCTATTCCCTTGGTAGATTTAACCTTTTGTAATTTTCTATGACTGCCTCAATCCCCTTGACTACGATCAAGGCAAACACACCGATCACCTTTCAGCATTACCAAATTTGTAACATCACAGCTCTTTATTCTTGTGCATGCTGATGTTATGACACCCGTTCCTTATACATTTCTCAGGATCCTGGGTCCCTTTGTTAAGGTCTCAAAAAATTGTTTTTCTTAGTACTACTAGGTATGTATCCTTTGTTGTAGATGTTATGTAATGGACGTTATTCACTATTGGATTCCTTAAGGCCAACAAGCATGCGATGGGTAGCTCTTTGTCTTTTGTCATGACCTTCCTGGTGAGCTCTTTGGCCCCACTATGCGCTTCCTTGAGTTCCAATATGTGCGCTTGGAGTCAAGTGCCTCATACACATCCCCAAATCAATGGTGTCCCTGAATGTACAAATCCTACACTTGTTGACAGGGTGATTTTTTTGTGTGCTTATGATCATTCACCTCTCTGGGATGTGTTCCACTATGTCTTTGTCTCTTCTCTTGTCTCCCACCTCTCTTTTCCATATTTCACAGTTTGGGAGAGGTAATTTACCCTATGATTAATTTTCTTTATCGTTTCATTCTCTTACACCCTCAACTTGGGTCTCTGTGGCTAGCCCTACCCTGAGTCATTCCTCCCCTATGTTGGATCAAGGCTCTTCCTACTAATTCTCTTCCATTGCATCCTCTCTTTTTTTGCCTCCAATCGTGACCTCTCCTCCCTTGTCTACTGCCTCTTCTTCTTTCCTAGATTTCTCTCCTCCCTCTTCCGGATTCCTTGTACAAACTCTTTCTCTAGTACCTTCTACACCCTTTATGTCTTACGCATTCCCTGAGCCCTATTCCTCTACATCTTTCCTACTTCTTTACTCTTTAGCCTTTCTAGTCACCTCCTCTAGTCCCTCTTGTCAACCGGCCTGAGGCAAACGGACTAGAAAACAGGGCCGACACAATAGCACCGGCCGTCCGCTCCTAGAATTTCAGCTAGGAGAAGATATCACCCTCAGGATCACGATTCCACACTGAGCAGTTCCTAGGCAATCACTTGCTAGCAACTGTGTCCACATAACACTTGGTCACTTTCGCGCGAGGTGCTAGTCTAAGACTAACTCCTGGGGCTTAGACCAACCAGTGTCTTCTTCATACTGTTCCTTCGTTGGACAACTCTGTGAGGAGCATCTAAGGCCAAATTGTGTAATCAGAATGAGGCATGAGCCTGGTACATATAGTCCTAGGCCTGGCTTCTAAGGTGTGTGGGTAGTGGCACTTTTGGGGTGGTCACTCCACACCACCTCACCAGTTCGCCAATTGGCGCATCCACTGACCGCCAAGTGGCGCACTCTTCTCATGCATGGAGGAATGTCTAAGAAACTTCCCCCATGTGCAGGAAGGTCAAAAAACCTCCTGCGCATATCAAGGCTCGATCGCAGGACCTGTTGTCCCTAAGTCCAACATGCTATCCATTGCGCTACACTTCTGGTGTCTTGCTTGGACTTGCACCACAAACAAGGTTTGGGGGACTTACTCCAAGGGATCAGTGCATGCGCAACCTGTCCGTCAGGTCATAGCAGTGGCCATGGGGCATAGAAGAACAACAATCTCTCCCTTGCACCTTAGGCCACCTGCTGTGGTAGTTTTCTTCGGCATGAACCTATAGCTCTAGGTTGTTTTTGTGCATTTCAATTTTCTTGGTCTTTAGTTCTCATCTCTTGCATCCACCATGCCGACTCCCCGAGCACCTACAACATGCAATTTGCTGTCTAGCGGCTTTGTCAAGAAGTCCGCAAGCATTTTCTTGGTTGCGACGTGCTCCAGTTCCATGACACCCTTGGCAACAAGGTCACGTGAATAGTGGTACCGAATATGAATGTGCTTTGTACGCCGGGAGATCATGTCGTCCTCTGCCATAGCGATGGCACTTTGGTTGTCGATGCGGATGATCGTTGCTTCCTCTTGTGATGCTTTGATCTCATCAAGCAAACTGCAAAGCCGCTGTGTTTCCTTGCACACTTCGGAGAGTGCAATGTACTCCGCCTCAGCAGTAGAAAGTGAGACACAGTCCTACTTCCTCCTTGTCCACGAGACCGCACCACCATTGAGAAGCAGACAAACCCTGAGGTTGACTTACAGTCATCAATCCGTCCTCCCCAATCCACGTCAGTGTAGCATGTCAGTCGCACCAAGTCTGATCCTTCTAGACCTCCAAACCGAAGTTCAATGTGCCGAGTCTTTTTGAGGTAGCGAAAAATCCGCTTCACCACTTGCTAATGTTCTGGCCCAGGGTTGGCCACAAACCTGCTCACCTGACCCGCTGCATAAGCAATGTCAGGTCGCGTTCCCACCATCGCATACATGAGGCTCCCAACGGTGGACTGGTATGGAATGTTTTGCATCTCCCGCCGGTCTGCCTCGTTGCTTGGTGACATGGAGGAGGAGAGCTTGCGATCAGAGGGCATGGGGGTTGCTGACGGGCTTGCAGTCCTCCATGTTGTAGCGCTTCAAAACGTCCATGATGTACTTTATCTGGTTGAGCTCGATGGTGCCTGCTTTGCGGTTGCGGTGAACAGCAATCACGAGGTAGTACTCGAGAGGTCCCATGTCCTTCATCTTAAATCTGCTGGCCAGATTTTTCTTGAGGTCTGTGAGGGTCTCCTGCGAGGAAGAACACATGATAAGATCATCCACGTACAATGCCACAAGTAGCACGCCACGTTCGTCCTCCCGCACATAGACGCTGGGGCTATTCTTACAATTTGCGAAGGAGATCTCAGCCATGAAGCTGTCCATCTCCTTGTACCAGATCCGTGGGGCCTGTTTCAGCCCGTACAATGCCTTCACCAGCTTGCACACCTTACCCTCGGGTGCTTTGACACCTTCCGGTACCTCCATTAGCACCTCCTTGTCGAGCTTCCCATAAAGGAAGGCTGTCTTCACATCCATCTGGTGGATCTCAAGGTCTTTGGCAGCAGCAACAGCAAGCAGGGACCTGATTGAGCCAAACGTGACAACCGGTGCGAAGGTCTCATCGTACTCAGACCCTGCACGCTGTGAGAATCCTTTCGCCACGACTCTTGCCTTGTACTTGTCGATGCTGTCATCTTGCTTCCACTTCAACCTCAGCACCCACTTTGAGCCCACCACCTGAGCGTTAGGGGGTTTATTCACAAGCACCCATGTGCCATTTTCTTCAATGGACGCGAGCTCACTGTCCACCACCTCCTTCCACTTGGCCGCATCGGGCCTTGCCAGCACCTCAACCACAGTGAGTGGCTCTCCTTGAGCCAAACAGGACCAGCTCAGTCCAGTCCAGCTTCCGGTGTCAGCGTCGTATTCTGGAGTTTGTTTTCTTTGTCGTGTGCTCCGACATTGCTTTGCTGGTGGATGTTTGCAATGCTGTTGCTCTTGTGCTGTTGGCTGTCCTGGAGTTAAGCTTTCCTCTTTTGAAGAGCCACTGGCCTCCGAGCTGGTCTCAGAGGCCTCAGACGTCTCCGACTCTGTGTCAGAGCTCGCCGCTGCGTCACCCTGCGCAGCCGCTCTCCCTGCCACACCACTGTTCTTCACAGCTTGCTGTACTGACACCACTTGCCAGTTCTTAGGATCTTGATCTCCTGACTCTAGCAGCACCAACCACTCTCCCTGTTTTGGGGCTTGCATGGGATCAAGCATCTCTTCCTTGCCTGGTTTCCTTTCATCAAAGGTTACGTCCCGGCTGGTGATGAGTCTTCTTCCTGCCAGGTCCCACAAGCGGTATGTCCTGTGGGCCGTCTCATAGCCCACCATAACGCACTTTCGCGCCCTTGCATCCAGCTTGCCGGCACCCTCACCCACCTAGACCTTTGCCCATGCGGTGCAGCCAAATACTTTCAGGTGTGATGTGTCCGGCTTCTTCCCTGACCAAACTTCTTGTGGCGTCATCTGTTGCTTTCCCTTCTCCTTTTCGCGCCTACCCAGAGCAGCCGCAGGAGTCAGATTGACAAGATAACATGCTGTTCTTGCCGCTTCCGCCCAGAATCGCGGTGGAAGCTTTGCATCAAAGAGCATGCTACGCACCATGCCGAGGATGGTCTGATTCATCCGTTCGGCAACACCATTGCTCTGTGGGGTGTAAGGCGTTGTGGGCTGGTGGTTGATCCGATGTTGCCGCAAACAGCCCTTGCATGCCTCGTACTCTCCGCCGTTGTCACTCCGCATTGCTTTGAATTTCTTTCCGGTCTGCCGCTCCACCATGGCGACAAACTCCTGCAACGTTTCTTTGACCTCTCCCTTTGTTTTGAGTGAGAAGATCCACACCTTGCGGCTGTGGTCGTCTATAAAGGTCAGAAAATACTTGCTAACACCGTTTAACGTCGTGCAAAAGGGTCCGCATACGTCCGTGTGAATCAGGTCAAGGGCTGATTCTGCGCGGCGACCATTGCGCTCAAAGCGCGTTCGTTTGGTCCTGCCTTGGAGGCAAGGTTCACACAGGCTACCACACCCAACCGCATCCTTTTTTGCAACCATCCATGCCACGAACCAGCTTTTGATGTTGGATGACTTGGAGCGTGCTGTTTGCAACGTGCCCAAAGTGTCTATGCCACAGATCAGCGTCTTCATCCTTTGTGGCAGAGGATGCTTTTTAAGTTCTCGTTGGTGTGCTCTCCTGCGTTGGTGCGGAGACCACTTCCTCCGCTGCACCCGCATGACCCTCATCTTCCAAGCTCTTTGCTGCCTTTGTCTGCAATACGTAGAGTCCGTCAACCCGTGGAACCTGTGCCACGAGATCTTTGTTGGTGTAGATAACCTTGATGTCCTCGTTCCTGGCAATGACCGCCTTCTTCTGCGTGAACACCACCGTCATGTCGTTGTCCGTTGCTTTTGACACGGACAAAAGGTTTGCCGCAAAGGAGGGCATGTAGACCGGTCGAGGCGGTGATTACGTCATCATGCTGAGGTCAGATACATCTTTTGATGATCCTATTGTATTTTACGTGAAAAACTGTGCAAAATCGACCCAAGAACCGGGTCATTCGGTGTAGGGATGAGAAAGCTACGGTCGTGCAAAGGTGGGAGGCGCACCGTCAGAAAACAGGAGACATACCGGTTCGACCCCACACACGGCGGAGCCACTTTCTCGCCCACTGCAGCCAAAGCACCCCTGGATGGATTCTTAGCCAATGAATCAAGGTTCATTGGAGTCCATTGGCGCTTCGAGATGGCGGCTGGATCTGCATTCGCAAGCAAGGGCGCTTCGGGTGGCCGTGATCCCAGCTGGCGGTGCTGCCAGCGGCAGTCACGAGTGGAGCGCTCAAATGGCCATAACTTAGCCGTTTCTTCACGGATTGAGGCATTCTTTGGTGCATTGGAAAGTTCGTAGCACGTAATACATGATGCATGTGTTACTTACACGAATGCACTCTGGTAGAGTGCTTCGGAGTGCCGAGGAGATTTTGGCTGGCTCAGAGGGGCTGATATGTAAGGAAGCCTAGGGATTATTCTAGTCATGCTAATCTTACCCAGAGACTATGTACACTTCCTTGAACTGATCCATCAAGTCTAAAGGATTCATTCCTTGCCCAAATCTCCTTGTTTTCCAAGTATTGCTTTGCACACGTCCATTCAGTCCTACAAGTCTTCCGCAGCGCACCTTGGTGCAAACACCGCCTGGAGAGTCGCACGGCGGGAACCTCGGTCACCAGCAGCAGTCTTACTGCTAGTAGAGGATTGTGCAACATCTCACCGNAACCAAACATTCTAGCCAACTACGGTTGGCCAATTTTCTTTTGTCACAACCGGAACCATGGCGGCAGCGGCATTTTACCAGGCTTCCCTCACGGAGGAGATCCGGCGTGCTCTCGACGAGTTACGCCAAGAGAACTAGCAGTTGCGTGCGGAGGTTGAGGCGAGGTACGTCGGCCAAGGGAACAGTGTGTTGGGGGATGTTGCATTGGCATCCGCACCTGCCTTTCGGTGGCCTAAGCGGAAGGAGCCAGAATTCTACACCGGCAAGGGCAGTGTGAGGGAGTGGCTCTTCACGGTGAACTCGTACTTCATGGCGTTGGGCGTTCCCATGGGAGAAGATGTCATGAGACTGGAGTATGATCCGACGCTGCTCCAAGGAATGGCGCTACAATGGTGGTCGGCATTGTGCGGGCAGAACGCCGCTGGATTGCCGAATGGGCTGGGGGCAACGGCTTCGGCCATTACTGAGTCTACTGCTGGGGCGGGAAGTGCAACTCAGTGCGCGAGCATTGACGGAGAATCCAGAGATGTGGGAGCAGTTCAAGTCGATACTCCAAGCACGTTTCGACATCGTCAATGGCAGCTGAGCCGCATGTGACAAGATGAAGCACGTCAAGCAAGGCGGATCGGTCCAGGACTACACAATACGCTTCATGGCCGTGGCGGCGCAGATTGACGACCTCTCGGATGCGGAGGCGTACGACCGCTACCATGACGGCCTGAGGCCGCACGTCCAACGTGAACTCGTGGTTCTCTAGTTGCGGACCTTTTCGGAGATGGTCTCGGCGGCGGAGCGCATTGACTCGGTAAGCTACAATGCATGCCCGACCAGCTATGCAACACCACGGGTGGAGCAGCCAAGTCAGGCTGTGCCCATGGAGGTGGATGCAATCCAAGCCAGTCAGCGGGGTGCGGGCGGGCAACAGGGACCGAGAGGCAAGTGCTGGATTTGTGGTGAGGAGGGTCATCGAAAGCGAGATTGCCCCAAGCGCAACACACAGAAGGGAAATGAGCAACAATAGTGAGGAGGGGACGACCTGCTACTACAAGTCTTTCATCTGCAAAGGATAGCACCGGCCCGGAAAGGCTTTTGCCATTTAAGGAGCTACCTCAAGTGCTATTGCGGAATGAAGGTGAGACCCCGCAGTTTCAAGTGATCATCCTGGAGCTGGTTCTTGACATTCCGGAGGGCAGTTTCAAGGGTCGGAGGAAGCTACGCGGGCTACTGGATGGCGATGCGGGCCATAGCTTCTTCAGCGACAGGTTGGCGATGGGGTTGGGACTCGCACGGCAGCCGGGGACGTTGGCGAAGGCACGGCAGGTGTCCGGAGTGGTGGAGTGTGGCATGCCTCTCGTCAAGCACAAGGTCCATATGGGTGAGTTGGTGTGCGACATGGAGTTCCACACTTGCCCTATGGATGATTACGATTGCTTGATCGGCC
>SZWC01020266.1:2251-39879 GCA_023375785.1 Penium margaritaceum
ACTTCCAACCCAACTTCCAACCCAAATTCCAACCCAACTTGCATCCCATCTTTCAACACACCTTCCAACCCAACATTCAACCCAATTTCCAAGCCAACTTCCAACTCAACCTCCAACCCAACTTCCAACCCAACGTCCAACCCAACTTCAAACCCAACTTTCAACCCAACTTCCAACCCAACTTCCAACCCAAATTCCATCCCAATTTCCATCCCAACTTCCAACCCAACATCCAACCCACCTTCCAACCCAACTTGCAACCCAACTTCCAAACCAACTTCCAACCCAACTTCTAACCCAACTTCCAACCCAACTTTCAACCCAGCTTCCAACTAAACTCCTAACCCAATATCCAACCCAACTTCCAACCCAAATTCTAATCCAGTTTCCAACCAAACATCCATCCCAACATCCATCCCAACTTCAAATCCAACTACCATCCCTACTTCCATCCTAACTTCCAACCCAACATCCAACCCAACATCCAACCCAACTTCCAACCCAACTTCCTACCAAAGTTCCAACCCAACTTCCAGCCCAACTTCCAACCCAACATCGAACCCAGCTTCCAACCCAGCTTCCAATCCAACTTTCAACCCAACTACCAACCCGACTTCCAACCAAACTTCGAGCCAAACTTTCAACCCAATTTCCAACCAAAATTCCAACCCAACTTCCAGCCCAAGCTCCATCCCAACTTCCATTCCAAACTTCCAATCCAGCTTTCAAACTTAGTTACAACCCAAGTTCCAACCCAACTTCCATCCCAACTTCCAACCCAACTTCCAACCCAACTTCCAACCCAACTTCCAACCCAACTCCCAACCCAACTCCCATCCCAACTTCCAACCCAACTTTCAACCTAACTTCCAGCCCAACCTCCAACCCAAATTACATCCCAATCTCCATCCCAACTTCCCACCCAACAAATAACCCAACTTCCAGCCTAACGTCCAACCCAAATTCCAACCAAACTTCCAACCCAACTTCTAACCCGAATTCCAATCCAACTTTCAACCCAAATTCCAGAGCAACTCCCAACCCAACATCCAACCCAACTTCCAACCCAAATTCTAATCCAACTTCCAATCCAACATCCATCCCAAGTTCCATCCAAACTTTAAACCCAACTACCATCCCAACTTCCATGCCAACTATCATCCCAACTTCCAACCCAACTTCCAACCCAGCTTCCAACGCAACTTCCAACCCAACTTCCAACCCAACTTCCAACCAAACTTCCAACCCAGCTTCCAACCCAGTTTCCAACCCAACTTTAAAACCAACTTCCAACCCAACTTCCAACCCAAGTTCCAACCCACCTTCCAACCCAGATTCCAACCCAAATTCCAACCCAACTTCCAGCCAAACTTCCATCCCAACTTCCAGCCCAAGTTCCGACCGAACTTCCAACCCAACTTCCAATCCAACCTCCAACCCAACTTCCAACCCAACTTCCAACCCAACTTCCAATCCAACATCCAACCCAATTCCAACCCAACTTCCAACCCCAATTCCAACCCAACTTGCATCCCAACTTTCAACCCAACTTCCCACCCAACATTCAACCCCATTTCCAACCCAACTTCCAACTCAACTTCCAACCCAACTTCCAACCCAACGTCCAACCCAACTTCAAACCCAACGTTCAACCCAACTTCCAACCCAAGTTCCAACCGAAATTCCATCCCAATTTCCATCCGAACTTCAAACCCAACATCCAACCCACCTTCCAACCCAACTTCCAACCCAACTTCCAACCAAACTTGTAACCCAACTTCCAACCCAACATTCAACCCAGCTTCCAACTAAACTCCAAACCCAACATCCAACCCAACTTCCCACCCAAATTCTAATGCAACTTCCAACCGAGCATCCATCCCAACATCCATCCCAACTTCAAATCCAACTACCATCCTTACTTCCATCCCAACTTCCAACCCAACATCCAACCCAACGTCCAACCCAACTTCCAACCCAACTTCCTTCCAAAGTTCCAACCCAACTTCCAGCCCAACTTCCAACCCAACTTCCAACCCAGCTTCCAACCCAGCTTCCAACCCAACGTTCAACCCAACTTGCAACCCGACTTCCAACCAAACTTCCAGCCCAACATTTAACCCAAATTCAAACCGAAATTCCAACCCAACTTCCAGCCCAAGCTCCATCCCAACTTCCATCCCAACTTCAAACCCAACTTCCATCGCAACCTCCATTCCACACTTCCAACCCAACTTTCAAACTTAGTTACAACCCAAGTTCCAACCCAACTTCCATCCGAACTTCCAATCCAACTTTCAACCCAACTTCCAACCCAACTCCCAACCCAACTTCCATCCCAACTTCCAGCCCAACTTCCAACCCAACTTCCAACCCAACTTCCAACCCAACTTCCAACCCAACTTTCAACCCAACTTCCAACCCAACTCCCAACCCAACTTCCATCCCAACTTCCAGCCCAACTTCCAACCCAACTTCCAACCCAACTTCCAACCCAACTTCCAACCCAACTTTCAACCCAACTTCCAACCCAACCTCTAACCCAACTTTCATCCCAACTTCCAACCCAGCTTCCATCCCAACTTCCATCCCAACTTCCGACCCAACATCTAACCCAACTTCCTGCCCAACTTCCAATCCAAGTTTCATCCGAGCTTCCATCTGAAATTCCAACCCAACTTCCAACCCAACCTCCCACTCAACTTCCAACCCAATATCCAACCCAACTTCCAACCGAATTTCCAACCCAAATTCCAACCCAACTTCCAACCTAAGTTCCATCCAAACTTCCATCCCAACTTCAAACCCAACTTCCATTTTACCTCCATCCGAACTTCCAACCCAACTTTCAACCCAACTTCCAACCCAACCTCTAACCCAACTTCCATCCCAACTTCCAACCCAACTTCCATCCCAACTTCCATCCCAACTTCCAAGCCAAGTTCAAACCCAACATCCAGCCCAACTTCCAGCCCAAATTCCATCCCAACTTCCATCCCAACTTCCAACCCAACTTCCAACCCAACATCCCACTCAAATTCCAACCCAACATCCAACCATACTTCCAACCCAACTTCCAATCGAAATTCCAACCCAACTTCCAACCCAAGTTCCATCCAAACTTCCATCCTTACTTCAAACCCAACATCCATCCAACCTCCATCCGAACTTCCAACCCAACTTCCAACCCAACTTTTAACCCAACTTCCAACCCAACTTTCAACCCAACTTCCAACCCAACTTCCAACCCAACTTCCAACCCAACTTCCAATCCAACTTCCAACCCAACTTTCATCCCAACTTCCAGCCCAGCATCCAACCCAGCTTCCAACCCAACTTCCAACCCAACTTCCAGCCCAACTTCCAACCCAACTTTTAACCCAGCTTCTTACCCAAGATCCAACCCAGCTTCAGACACAACTTTCAACCCATCTTCCAACCCAACTTCCAACCAAACATCCAACCCAACAACCAACCCAGCTTCCAACCCAACTTCCAACCCAACTTCCAACCCAACTTTCATTCCAACTTCCAGCCCAGCATCCAACCCAGCTTCCAACCCAACTTTCAACCCAACTTCCAACCGAACTTCAAACCCAACTTCCAACCAAACTTCCAACCCAACTTCGAACCCAACTTCGAACCCAACTTCCATCATAACTTGGATCCCAACTTTCATCCCAACTTCCAACCCAACTTCCAACCAAACTTCCAACCCAACTTCCAAACCAACCTCCAACCCAACTTTCATCCCAACATCCATGCCAAGTTCCAACCCAACTTCCAACCCAACTTCCAACCCAACTTCCAACCCAACTTTCAACCCAAGTTCCAGCCCAACTTCCAACCCAGCATCCAACCCAACTTCCAACCCATATTTCAACCCAACTTCCGACCCAACTTGCAACCTAACTTCCAATCCAACTTCCAACCTAACTTCCAACCCAACTTCCAACCCAACTTCCAGCAAACCTTCCAACCCATCTTCCGACCCAACTTTCAACCCAACTTCCAACCCAACTTCCAGCCCAACTTCCGACCCATCTTCCAACCCAACTTCTGACCCAACTTCCAACGCAGCTTCCAACCCAACTTTCAACCTCACTTCGAGCCCAACCTCCAACCCAACTTCCAACCCAACTTCCAACCCAACCTCCAACCCAACATTCATCCCAACATCCATCCCAACTTCCAACCCAACTTCCAACCCAACTTCCAATCCAACTTCCAACCCAATTTCCAACCCAATTTCCAACCAATTTCTAACTTAGCTTTCAACCCAACTTCCAGTCCAACTTCCAACCCAGCATCCAACCCAGCTTCCAACCCACATTTCAACCCAACTTCCGGCCTAACTTGCAAGCCAACTTCCAATCCAAATTCCAACCCAACTTCCAACCCAACTTCCAACCCAACTTCCAACAAAACTTCCAACCAAGGCTAAATCTCTAGAGACCTTCCACTCTCACAGATATGGCACTGACCATGACCAAAAAGAATTCAATATGGGTGGTCAATGTTCACAACCCATAACACGAGTCACAAATGGTCAGAGGGGTAAACAATGGTTTCAGAATATTTGTTTTCAACTAGCAAGTACAACAACCTTCAATAAGTAGTAGCATGGTGTGGCTACCATGCACAATGACATACCAACATAGACATATGTACTGCCTTTGACCAAAGAAATGTGCTATGTGTGGTCAGAGTTGACAACCCATAATGCGAGTCACATATGGTCAGAGGTGGAAACGATGGTTTGGGAACACCAGGTATCAACTAGCATGCACAAGAACCTTCAATAAGTAGTGGCACGGTGTGGCTACCATGTACAATGACCAACCAAAGTAGGCATATGTCACTGACCATGACCAAAGATTGTCACTATGTGTGGTCAACTTTGACAACTCATAATACGAGTCACAAATGGAAGGAGGGGAAAACAATGAATTGTTAATGCTAGCTATTGACTAGCACGTGAGAGTGGGTACTCCAGAGAGTACCCACTCTCACACAACCCCCAACCCGAATTCCAACCTAACTTCCAACCCAACTTCCA
This sequence comes from Penium margaritaceum, assembly GCA_023375785.1. Taxonomy (NCBI): domain Eukaryota; kingdom Viridiplantae; phylum Streptophyta; class Zygnematophyceae; order Desmidiales; family Peniaceae; genus Penium; species Penium margaritaceum. The sequence goes on from SZWC01020266.1 coordinate 7,311, forward strand.
ACACAAATTCCAGCCCAAATATCAACCCAACTTTCAACCCAACTTCCAACCCAACATTCGACCCAACTTCCAACCCAACTTTCAACCCAACTTCCAACGCAACTTCCAACCCAACTTCCAACCTAACTTCCAACCCAACTTCCAACCCAACTTCCAACCCAACTTCCAACCCAACTTTCAACCCAACTTCCAACCCAACTTCCAACCCAATTTCTAACCCAACTTCCAACCCAACTTCCAACCCAACTTCTAACCCAACTTCCAACCCAACTTCCATCCCAACTTCCAACCCAACTTCCAACCCAACTTCCAACCCAACTATCATCCCAAGTTCCATCCAAACTTCAAACCCAACTTCCATCCCAACTTCCATCTAAACATCCAACCCAACTTCCAACCCAACTTCCAACCCAACTTCAAACCAAACTTTCCTCCCAACATCCATCCCAACTTCCAACCCAACTTCCAACCCAACTTCCAATCCAACTTGCAACCCAACTTCCGACATAAGTTTCAACCCAACTTCCAACCCAGCTTACAACCCAGCATCCAACCCAGCTTCCAACCCAACTTACAACCCAACTTCCAATCCAACTTCCAATCCAACTTCCCGCCCAACTTCTAACCCAACTTCCATCCCAACTTCCATCCCAGCTTCCAACCCAACTTCCAACCCAACTTCCAACCCATCTTCCATCCCAACTTCCAACCCAGCTTCCAACCCAACTTCCAACCCAACTTTCAACCCAACTTCCGACCCAACTTCCAGCCCAACTTCCAACCCAAATTCCAACCCAACTTTCAATCCAACATCCATCCCAACATCCAACCCAGCTTCCAACCCAACTTCCAACCCAAATTCCAAACCAGGCTCTAACCCAACTTCCAACCCAACTTCCAACACAACTTCCAACCCAACCTCCAACCCAACTTCCATCCCAACTTCCAACCCAACTTCCATCGCAACTTCCATCCCAACTTCCAACCCAATTTCCAACCCAACTTCAAACCCAACTTCCAACCCAACTTCCAAACCAACTTCCAACCCAACTACCAATCCAACTTCCAATCCACCTTCCAACCCAACTTCCAACCCAAATTCCAACCCAACTTCCAACCCAACTTCCAACACAAATTCCAGCCCAACTTTCAACCCAACTTTCAACCCAACTTCCAATCCAACTTTCAACCCAACTTCAAACCCAACTTTCAACCCAACGTCCAACCCAACTTCCAACCCAACTTCCAACCCAACCTCAAACCCACCTTTCAACCCAACTTCCAACCCAACTTCCAACCCAACGTCCAGCCCAACTTCCAACCCAGCTTCCATCCCAAATTCCAACCCAACTTCCAACCCAAGTTCCATCCCAACTTCTAACCCAATTTTCATTCCAACTTCCATCCAAACTTCAAACCCAACTTCCATTCCAACTTCCATCTAAAGATCGATCCCAACTTCCAACCCAACTTCAAACCCAACTTCCAACCCAACTTCAAACCCAACTTTCATCCCAACATCCATCCCAACTTCCAACCCAACTTCCAACCCAACTTCAAATCCAACTTCAAACCCAAGTTCAACACCAACATTCATCCCAACATCCATCACAACTTCTAACCCAACTTCCATCCCAACTTCCAACCCAACTTCCAACCCAACTTCCAGTCCAACTTCCAACCCAACTTCCAACCCAACTTCCAACTTAACTTCCAACCCAACTTCCAACCCAACTTCCATCCCAATTTCCATGCCAATTTCCAACCTAACATCCAACCCAACTTCCAACCCAACTTCCAACCCAACTTCCAACCCAACATCCAACCCAACTTCTAACCCAACTTCCAACCCAAATTCCAATCCAACTTCCAACCCAACAATCATCCCAACTTCCATCCCAACGTCAACCCCAACTTCCATCCCAACTGTCAACCAAAATTCCAACACAACTTCCAACCCAACTTCAAACCCAACTTCCACCATAACTTCCAACCAATATTCCAATCCAACTTCCAGCCCAACTTCCAACCAAAATTCAAACCCAACTTCCAACCCAACTTCCATCCCAACTTCCATCCCAACTTCAAACCCAACTTCCATCCCAACTTCCATGCCAATCTTACAATCCAACTTCCAACCTTACTTCCAGCCCAAGTTCCAACCCAACTTCCATCCCAATTTCCAACCCAAAATCCAACCCAACTTCCAACCCAACTTGCAACCCAGCTTCCAACCCAACCCCTAACCCAACTTCCATCCCAACTTCCAAACCCACTTCTATCGCAACTTCCATCTCAACTTCCAACCCAATTTCCAACCAAACTTCCAACGCAACTTCCAACCCAAATTCAAAACCAACTTCCAATCCAGCTACCAATCCAACTCCCAATCCACCTTCCAACCAAACTTTCAACCCAAATTCCAACCCAACTTCCAACCCAACTTCCAACAGAAATCCCAACCCAACTTCCAACCCAACTTTCAACCCAACTTCCAACCAAGCTTTCAACCCAACTTCCAACCCAACTTCCAACCCAACTTCCAACTTAACTTCCAACCCAACTTTCAACCCAACTTCCAACCCAACTTTCAACCCAACTTCCAACCCAACTTTCAACCCAACTTCCAACCCAACTTCCAACCCAACTTCCAACCCAACTTCCAACCCAACTTCCAACCCAACTTCCAACCCAACTTTCAACCCAACTTCCAACCCAACTTCCAACCCAACTTCAATCCCAACTTCCATCCTAACGTCAAACCCAACTTCCATCCCAACTTCTATCCAAACATCCAACCTAACTTCCAACCCAACTTCCAACCCAACTTCCAGCCCAACTTCCAACCCAACTTCCAATCGAACTTCCAACCCAACTTCTTGCCCTACTTCCAACCCAGGTTTCAGGTTTGTTTCAACCCAGCTTCCAACCCTACTTCCAACCCAACCCTCAACCCAACTTCCAACCCAAGTTCCAACGCAACCTTCAACCCAACTTCCAACCCAACTTCCAACCCAACATCCAATCCAACTTCCAATCCAACTTCAAATCGAACTTCCGACCCAACTTCCAACTTAACTTCCAACCCAACTTCCAACCCAGTTTTCATCCCAACTTCCATCCCAGCTTATATCCCAACTTCCAACCCAGCATCCAGCCCAGCGTCCAAACCAACGTTCAACCCAACTTCCAACCCAACTTCCAACCCAACTTCAAACCCAACTTCTAGCTCAACTTCCAACCCAGCTTCCAACCCAGCTTCCAACCTAGCTTCAAACCAAACTTCCAACCCAAGCTCAAACCCAACTTCTAACCCAACTTCCAACCCAACTTCCAACCAAATTTCCAACCCAACTTCCAATACAAATTCCAGCCCAACTTTCAACCCAATTTTCAACCCAACTTCCAACCCAACTTCCAACCCAATATCCAACCCAACTTCAAATCCAACTTCCAACCTAACTTCCAACCCATCTTCCAACCCAACTTCCAATCCAAATGCCAACCCAGCTTTCCTGTCAACTTCCTTCCCAGCTTCCATCCCAACGTCCAACCCAGCATCCAACCCAGCTTCCAGCCCAACGTTCAACCCAACTTCTAACCCACCTTCCAACCCAACTTCCAATCCAACTTCCATTCCAGCTACCAACCCAACTTCCATTACAACTTCCATCCCAACTTCCAACCCAACTTCCAACCCAACTTCTGACCAAACTTCCAACCCAACATCCAACCCAACTTCCAACCCAACTTCCAACCCAACTTCCAACCCGAGTTCCAACCCAACTTCCAACCCAAACTCCAACCCAATTTTCAAACCAACTTTCAACCCAACTTCCAACCCAATTTTCAACCAAACTTCCAGCCCAACTTCCAACCCAAGTTCCAATCTAACTCCCAACCCATCTTCCAACCCAACTTCCAACCCAACTTCTATCCCAATCTCCATCCCTACTTCCATTCCAACATCCGACCCAACTCCCAACCCAGCTTCCAACCCAACTTCCAACCCAACTTCCAGCCCAACTTCCAACCCAACTTCCAACTCAACTCCCAACCCAACATCAAACACAACTTTCAACTCAGCTTCCATCCCCAATTCCAATCCAACTTCCAACCCAACATCCATCCTAACTTCCATCCCAACTTCAAACCCAACTTCCATCCCAACTTCCATCCCAAATTCCAACCCAATTTTTGACCCAACTTCCAACTTAACTTCGAACTTAACTTCAAACCCAACTTCCAACCCAACTTCCAACTCAGCTTCCAACCCAGCTTCCAACCCAACTTTCGACCTAACATCCAACCCAACTTCGAACAAACTTCCAACCCAACTTCCAACCCAACTTCCAACCCAACTTCCAACCCAACTTCCAACCCCACTTCCAACCCAACTTCCATCACAGCTTCCATCCCAACTTCCATCACAACGTCAAACCTAACCTCCATCCCAACTTCCATCCCAACTTCTAGCCCAACTTCCAACCATTCTTCCAACCCAAGTTGCAAGCCAACTTTCAAGCCAGCTTCCAACCCAACTTCCAACCCAAATTCCAACAAAACGTCCAACCCAGCCTCCGACCCAGCTTCCAATCCAACTTTGTGCCCACCTTCCAACCCAACTATCAACCTAACTTCCAACCCAACCTCTAACCGACCTTCCATCCAAGCTTCCACCCAAACTTCCATCGCAACTTCCATGCCAACTTCCAACCCAATTTCCATCCCAACATCCAACCCAACTTCAAACCCAGCTTCCAAACCAACTTCCAACCCAACAACCAATGCAACTTCCAATCCACCTTCCAAATCTACTTCCAACCCAAATTCCATCCCAATTTCCAACCAAACTTCCAGCACAAATTCCAGCCCAGCTTTCAACCCAACATTCAACCCAACTTCCAACCCAACTTCCAACCCAACATCCAACACAACTTTCAACCCAACTTCCAACCCGACTTCCAACCCAACTTCTAACCCAATTTCCATCCCAACTTCCATCCCAACTTCCAACCCAATTTCCATCCCAACTTCCATCCAAACATCCAACCCAACTTCCAACCCAACTTCCAACCCAACTTCCGATCCAACTTCCATTCCAACTCCCAACCCAACTTCCATTACAACTTCCATCCCAACTTCCAACCAAACTTCCAACCCAACGTCTGACCAAACTTCAAACCCAACATCCAACCCAACTTCCAGCCCAACTTTCAACCCAACTTCCAACCCGACTTCCAACCCAACTTCTAACCCAACTTCCAACCAAACTTACGACCCAATTTCCAACCCAAATCTCAATCAAACTTCCAACCCAACTTCCAACCCAACTTCCAACCCAAACTCCAACCCAATTTTCAAACCAACTTACAACCCAACTACCAACCCAACTTTCAATCCAACATCCGACCCAACTCCCAACCCAACTTCCAACCCTACTTCCAACCCAACTTCCAACCCAACTTCCAACTCAACTCCCAACCCAACATCCAACACAACTTCCAACTCAGCTTCCATCCCCAATTCCAATCCAACTTCCAACCCAACATCCATCCCAACTTCCATCCCAACTTCAAACCCATCTTCCATCCCAACTTCCATCCCAAATTGCAACCGACTTTTTTACCCAACTTCCAACTTAACTTCGAACATAACTTCAAACCCAACTTCCAACCCAACTTCCTACTCAGCTTCTAACCCAGCTTCCAACCCAACTTTCGACCCAACATCCAACCCAACTTCCAACCAACTTCCAACCCAACTTCCAGCCCAACTTCCAATCCAAATTCCAACCCAACTTCCAACCCAGCCTCCGTCCCAGCTTCCAATCCAACTTTCAGCCCACCTTCCAACCCAATTGTCAACCTAAGTTCCAACCCAACCTCTAACCGACCTTTTATCCAAGCTTCCAACCAAACTTCCATCGCAACTTCCATCCCAACTTCCAACCCAATTTCCAACCCAACATCCAACCCAACTTCCAATCCAGCTTCCAAACCAACTTCCAACCCAACAACCAATACAACTTCCAATCCACCTTCCAGCCCAACTTCCAACCCAAATTCCATCCCAATTTCCAACCCAACTTCCAACACAAATTCCAGCCCAACTTTCAACCCAACTTTCAACCCAACTTCCAACCCAACTTCCAACCCAACATCCAACACAACTTTCAACCCAACTTCCAACCCAACTTCCAACCCATCTTCTAACCCAATTTTCATCCCAACTTCCATCCCAACTTCCAACCCACCTTCCAACCCAACTTCCAACCCAACTTCCAACCCAACTTCCAAACCAACTTCCATCCCAACTTCAAACCCAACTTCCATCCCAACTTCCATCCAAACATCCAGCCCAACTTCCAACCCAACTTCAAACCCAACTTCCAACCCAACTTCCAACCCAACTTCTTGCCCTACTTCCAACCCAGCTTCCAATCCAGCTTCAACCCGGCTTCCAACCCAACTTCCAACCCAAGTTCCAACCCAAGTTCCAACCCAACCTTCAACCCAACCTTCAACCCAAATTCCAACCCAACATCCAACCCAGCTTCCAATCCAACTTCCAACCCAACTTCCGACCCAACTTCCAACCCAACTACCAACCCAACTTCCTACCCAGCTTTCATCCCAACTTCAATCCCAACTTCCATCCCAACGTCCAACCCAGCATCCAACCCAGCGTCCAACCCAAGGTTCAACCCAACTTCCAACCCAACTTCCAACCCAACTTCCAACCCATCTTCCAGCCCAACATCTTTGTCAACTTCCAACCTGGCTTCCAACCCAGCTTCCAACCCAGCTTCCAACCCAAGTTCAAACCCAACATCCAACCCAACTTCCAACCCAACTTCCAACCCAATTTCCAACCCAACTTCTTGCCCTTCTTCCAACCCAGCTTCCAACCCAGCTTCTAACTAGCTTCCAACCCAACTTCCAACCCAAGTTCCAACCCAAGTTCCAACCCAACCTTCAACCCAACTTCCGGCCCAAGTTCCAACCCAACATCCAACCCAACTTCCAATCCAACTCCAACCCAACTTCAGACCCAATTTCCAACCCTACTTCCAACCAAGCTTCCAACCCAGCTTCAACCCAGCATCCAACCCAACGTTCAATCCAACTTCCAACCCAACTTGCAACCTAACTTCCAACCCAACTTCCAGCTTAACTTCTTTCTCAGCTTCCATCCCAGCTTCCAACCAAGCTTCCAACCAAGCTTCCAACCCAGCTTCCAACCCAACTTCCAACCAATGTTGTAATCCAACTTCCAACCCAACTTCCAACCCAACTTCCAACCCAACTTCTAACCCAGCTTCCATCCCTTATTCCATCCCAACTTCCATCCCAACTTCCAACCCAACTTCCAACCCAACATGCAACCCAACTTCAAATCCAACTTCCAACCCAACTTCCAATCCAACTTCGAACCCAACTTCCAATCCAACTTCAAACCCAGCTTTCATCTCAACTTCCATTCAAACTTGCATCCCAACTTCCAACCCAGCATCCAACCCAGCTTGTAACCCAATGTTCAACCCAACTTCCAGCCCAACTTCCAACCCAACTTCCAATCCAGCTTACAATCCAACTTCCAACCCAACTTCCATCCCAACTTCCATCCCAACTTCCAACCCAGCTTCCAACCCAACTTCCAAGCCAAATTCCAACCAAACTTGCAACCCAACTTCCAACCCAGCTTCCATCCCATATTCCATCCCAACTTCCATCCCAACTTCCAACCCAACTTCCAACCCAACTTCCAACCCAACATCCAACCCAACTTCAAATCCAACTTCCAACCCAACTTCCAACCCAACTTCGAACCCAACTTCCAATCCAAATTCAAACCCAGCTTTCATCTCAACTTCCATTCAAACTTGCATCCCAACTTCCAACCCAGCATCCAACCCAGCTTGTAACCCAATGTTCAAGCCAACTTCCAGCCCAACTTCCAACCCAACTTCCAATCCAACTTACAATCCAACTTCCAACCCAACTTCCATCCCAACTTCCATCCCAACTTCCAACCCAGCTTCCAACCCAACTTCCAAGCCAAATTCCAACCCAACTTGCAACCCAACTTCCAACCCAACTTGCAACCCAACTTCCAACCCAACTTCCAATCCAACTTCCAACCCAACTTCCAACTCAAATTCCAAGCCAATTTTCAAACCAACTTTCAACCCAACTTCCAACCCAACTTCCAACCCAACTTCCAGTCCAACTTCCAACCCAGGTTCCAACCCAACTCCCAACCCAAATTCCAACACAACTTCGAACCCAACTTCCATCCCAATTTTCATCCAAACTTCAAATCCAACATCCGACCAAATTCCCAATCCAGCTTCCAACCCAACTTCCAACCCAACTTCCAACTCAACTCCCAATCCAACATCCAACCCAACTTCCAACCCAACGTCCAACCCAAATTCCAATCCTACTTCAAACCCAACATCCATCCCAACTTCCATCCCAACTTCAAACCCAACTCCCATGCCAACTTCCATCTCAAATTCCAACCCAACTTCCAACCCAACTTCCAACTTAACTTCCAACCCAACTTCCAACCCATCTTCGAACCCCACTTCCAACCCAGCTTCCAACCCAGCTTCCAATCCAACTTTCGACCCAACATCCAAACCAACTTCCAACCCAACTTCCAACCCAAATTCCAACACAAATTCCAGCCCCACTTGCAATCCAACTTCCATCCCAACTTCCACCCGAACTTCCATCCCAACGTCAAACCCAACTTCCATGCCAATTTCCATCCCAGCTTCTCACCCAACTTCCAACCTTAATTCCAACCCAAGTTCCAAGCCAACTTCCAACCCAAGGTCCAACACAACTTCCAACCCAGCCTCCAACCCAACTTCCAATCCAACTTTCAACCCAACTTGCAACCCAACTTTCAACCCAACTTCCAACCCAACCTCTAATCGACTTCCATCCCAACTTCCAACCCAACTTCCAACCCAACTTCCAACCAAACTTCCAACTCAACTTCCACCCCAACTTCCAACCCAACTTCCAATCCAACTTCCAATCAAACTTCCAACCCAATTTCCAACCCAATTTCCAACCCAACATCCAATGGAACTTCCAACCTAACTTCCTGCCCAACTGTCAACTCGGCTTTCAACCCAACTGCCAACCCAATGTCCAACTCAACTTCCAACCCAATACCCAACCCAGCTTCCAACCCAACTTCCAACCCAACTTCCAACCCAACTTCCATCCCAAAGTCCATCCCAACTTCCATCCCAACTTCAAACCCAGCTTCCATCCCAGCTTCCATCCCAACTTCCAACCCAACTTCTAACCCAACTTCCAACCCAACTTCCAACCCAACTTCCAACCCAACTTTGAACCCAACTTCCAACCCAACTTTCAACCCAACTTCCAACTCAACTTCCAACCCATCATCCAATCCAACTTCCAACCCAACGTCCAACCCAAATTCCAACCCAACTTCGATCCCAACTTATATCCCAATTTCCATCCCAACTTCAAACCCAACTTCCATCCCCACTTCCATCCCAACTTCCAACCCAACTTCCAACCTAACTTCCAACCCAACTCCCAGCCCAAATTCCAACCAAAGTTCTAACCCAACTTCCAACCCAACTTCCATCCCAACTTCCATCCCAACTTCCATCCCAACTTCCAACCCAACATCCAACCCAACTTCCAGCCCGACCTCCAACCCAAATTCCATCCCAACTTCCAATCCAACCTCCAATCCAACTTCTAACCCAACGTTTAACCCAATTTCCAACCCAACTTCCAACCTCACTGCCAACCCAACTTCCAACCCAACTTTCATCCAACTTCCATCCCTACTTCCAATCCGACTTCCAACCCAACTTGAAACCCAACTTCCAACCCAACCTCCAACCCAAAGTTCAAACTAAAATCCTACCCAACATCCAACCCAGCATCCAACCCAGCTTCCAACCCAACTTCCAACCCAATACCCAACCCAACTTCCAACCCAACTTCGAACCAAACTTCCAACCCAACTTCCAACCCAACTTCCAACCCAACTTCAATCCCAACTTCCATCCCAACTTCCAACCCAATACCCAACCCAACTTCCAACCCAACTTCGAACCAAACTTCCAACCCAACTTCCAACCCAACTTCCAACCCAACTTCAATCCCAACTTCCATCCCAACTTCCATCCCAACTTCCATCCCAGCTTCCAACCCAACTTCCAACCCAACTTCGAACCCAACTTCCATCCCAACTTCCAACCCAACTTCCAATCAAACTTCCAACCCAACTTCCAACCCATCTTCCAACCCAATTTCCCACCCAGCTTAATACCCAACTTTGATTCCAACTTCCATCCCAACTTCCAACCCAACATCCAACCCATCTTCCAACCCAACTTCCAACCCAACTTCCAACTTAACTTTCAACCCAACTTTCAACACAACTTCCAACCCAGCATTTCACCCAGCTTCCAACCCAACTCTCAACCCAACTTCCAACCCAATTTCCAACCCAACATCCAACACAACTTCCAGCCCAACTTCCAACCCAACTTCAAAACCAACTTCCATCCCAACTTCCAACCCAACTTCCAACACAACTTCCAGCCCAACTTCCAACCCAACTTCCAACCCAACTTCCAACCCAACTTCCAGCCCAACTTCCAACCCAACTTCCAACCCAACCTCCAACCCAACTTCCAACCCAACTTTCAACCCAACTTCCAACTCAACTTCCAACCCATCATCCAATCCAACTTCCAACCCAACGTCCAACCCAAATTTCAACCCAACTTCCAACCAAACTTATATCCCGACTTCCATCCAAATTTCAAACCCAACTTCCATCCCAACTTCCATCCCAACTTCCAACCCAACTTCCAACCCAACTTCCATCCGAACTTCCATTCCAACTTCCAACCCAACTTCCAACCCAACTTCCAACCCAACTTCCAACCCAACTTCCAACCCAACATCCAACTCAACTTCAAATCTAACTTCCAATCCAACTTCCAACCCAACTTTGAACCCCACTTCCAATCCAACTTCAAACCCAACTTCCATCCAAACTTCCATCCCAACTTCCAGCCCAACTACCAACCCAACTTCCAACCCAACTTCCAACCCAGCTTCTAACCCAACTTCCAACCCAACTTCCAACCCAACGTCCAACCCAACTTCCAATCCAACTTCCAACCCAACGTCCAACCCAACTTCCAATCCAACTTCCAACCCAACGTCCAACCCAACTTCCAATCCAACTTCCAACCCAACGTCCAACCCAACTTCCAATCCAACTTCCAACCCAACGTCCAACCCAACTTCCAATCCAACTTCCAACCCAACGTCCAACCCAACTTCCAATCCAACTTCCAACCCAACGTCCAACCCAACTTCCAACCCAACTTCCAACCCAACTTCCATCCTAGAGTCCATCCCCACTTCCATCCCAACTTCAAACCCAACTTCCATCCCAACTTCCATCCCAACTACCAACCCAACTTCCAACCCAACTTCCAACCCAACTTCCAACCCAACTTGCAACCCAACATCCAACCCAACTTTCAACCCAACTTCCAACTCAACTTCCAACCCAACATCCAATCCAACTTCCAACCCAAGGTCCAACCCAGATTCCAACCCAACTTCCATCCCAACTTATATCCCAATTTCCATCCCAACTTCAAACCCAACTTCCATCCCAACTTCCATCCCAACTTCCAGCCCAACGTTCAACCTAAATTCCAACCCATGTCCCAGCCCAACTTCCAACCCAACTTCCAACCCAACTTCCAATCCAAATTCCATCCCAACTTCCAATCCAGCCTCCAATCCAACTTCCAACCCAACGTCCAACCCAACTTCCAACCCAGCTTCCAACCTAACTGCCAACCCAACTTCCTACCCAACTTTCATCCAACTTCCATCCCAACTTCCAACCCGACTTCGAACCCAACTTGCAACTCAACTTCCAACCCAACTTCCAACCCAATGTACAAACAGAAATCCTACCCAACTTCCAACCCAGCATCCAACCCAGCTTCCAATCCAACTTCTAACCCAATTTCCAACCCAACTTCCAACCCAACTTCCAAACGAACTTCCAACCCAACTTCCAACCAAAATTCCAACCCAACTTCTATCCCAACTTCCATCCCAACTTCCATCCCAGCTTCCAACCCAACTTGCAACCCAATTTCCAGCCCAACTTCCATCCCAACTTCCAACCCAACTTCCAATCACACTTCCAACCCAATTTCAAACCCAACTTCCAACCCAACTTCCCACCCAGTTTCATACCCAACTTTGATTCCAACCACATCTCAACTTCCAACTCAACTTCCAACCCAACTTCCAACCCAACTTCCAACCCAACTTCCAACTTAACTTTCAACCCAACTTTCAACCTAACTTCCAACCCAGCATCCAACGAAGCTTCCAAACCAACTTTCAACCCAACTTCCAACCCAACTTCCAACCCAACATCCAACACAACTTCCAACCCAACTTCCAACCCAACTTCCAAACCAACTTCCATCCCAACTTCCAATCCAACTTCCAACCCAACTTCCAACCCATCTTCCAACCCAGCTTACAACCCGATTTCCAACCCACCTTCAACCCCAATTCCCAAAGCAGCTTCCAACCCATCTTTCAACCCAACTTCAACCGAACTTTCAACCTAACTTCCAACCCGACTTCCAACCCAATTTTCAACCAAACTTCCAACCCAATTTCCAATCCAACTTCCAGCCCAACTTCCAACCGAGCTTCCATCCCAACTTCCAATCCAGCTTCAAACCCAAATTCCAACCCAACTTCCAACCCAACCTTCATCCCACCTTCCATCGCAACTTCCAATCCAACTTCCAACGCAACTTCCAACCCAACTTCCATCCCAATGTCCATCCTTACTTTCAACCCCACTTCCAATCCAACTTCCAACCCAACTTCCAACCCAACTTCGAACCCAACTTCCAATCCCACTTCCAACCCAACTTTTAACCCAGCTTCTAACCCAACTTCCAACCCAACTTACAACCCAATATCCAGCTGAACTTCCAACGCAACATCCAATCCAACTTCCAAATCAACGTCCAACCCAAATTCCAACCCAACTTCCAACCAAACTTGTATCCCAACTTCCATCCCAACTTCAAACGCAACTTCCATCCCAACTTCCATCCCAACTGCCAACCCAACTTCCAACCCAACTTCCAACCCAACTTCCAGCCCAATCCCAACCAAACTTCCAACCCAACTTCCAACCCAAATTCCAACCCAACTTCCAACCCAACTCCCAGCCCACTCCCAACCCAACTTCCAACCCAACTTCCAACCCAAATTCCAACCCAACTTCCAACCCAACTTCCAACCCAACTTCCAACCCAAATTCCAACCCAACTTCCAATCCTGCCTCCAATCCAACTTCCACCCCAACGTCCAACCCAACTTCCAACTCAACTTCCAACCCAACTGCCAACCCAACTTCCAACCCAACTTTCATCCCAACTTCCATCCCACCTTCAAACGCAAGTTCCAACCCAACTTGCAACCCAACTTCCAACCCAACGTGCAAACTAAATTCCTACGCAACTTCCAACCCAGCATCCAACCCAGATTACAACCCACCTTCCAACCCAATTTCCAACCCAACGTCGAACCCAACTTCCAACCCAACTTCCAACCAAACTTCCAACCCAACTTCCAACCCAACTTCCAACTCAATTTGCAACCCAACTTCCAACCCAACTTTCAACCCAACTTCCATCCCAACTTCCAACCCAACTTCCAACCCAACTTCCAATCCAACATTCAACCCAACTTCCAACCTAAATTCCAACACAACTTCCATCCCAACTTCCAACCGAAGTTCCATCCCAACATCCATCCCAACTTCCAACCCAACTTCGAGCCACACTTGCAACCCAACTACGAGTCCAACTTTCAACCCAACTTCCAGCCCAACTTCCAGCCCAACTTCCAACCCAACTTCCAACCCAAATTCCAACCCAAATTTCAACTCAACTTCCAATCCAACATCCAACCCAACTTCCAACCCAACTTTCAACCCAACTTCCAGCCAAACTTCCATCCCTACATCCATCCCAAGTTCAAACCCAACTTCCATCCCAACTCCCAACCCAATTTCCAAACCAAGTTCCAGCCCAACTACGAACCCAACTTCCAACCCAACTTCCAACCCAACTTTCAATCCAACTTCCAACCCAACTTCCAACCCAACTTCCAACCCAACTTCCAACCCAACCTACAACCCAGCTTCCAATCGAGATACCAACACAGCTTTCAACCCGACTTCCAATTTGACTCCCAACCCAACATCCAACCCAACTTCGAACCCAGCTTCCAACACAACTTCCAACCCCACTTCGAACCCAACTTCAAACCCAACTTCCAGCCCAACTTCCAATCCAACTTCCAACCCAAATTCCTACCCAAATTCCAACCCAGCATCCAACCTAGCTTCCAGCCCAACTTTCAACCCAACTTCCAATCCAACTTCCATCCCAACGTCCATCCCAACTTCATACCCAAATTCCATCCCAACTTCCATCTCAACTTCCAACCCAACTTCCAACCAAACTTTCAACCCAACTTCCAACTAAACTTCCAAACCAACTTCCAGCCCAACTTCCAACCCAACTTCTAACCTAACTTCCAGCCCAACTTCCAACCCAGTTTTCAACCCCGCTTTGAACCGAACTTCCAACTAAACGTCCAATCCAACTTGCAACCCAACTTCCAACCCAGCTTCCAACCCAACTTCTAATCCAACTTCCATCCCAACTTCCATCCCAACTACCAACCGAACTTCCAACCCAACTTCCAGCCCAACTTCAAACCCAACTTCCAACCCAACTTTAGACCCAAATTCCAATCCAACTTCCAATCCAACTTTCATCCCAACTTCCATCCCAACTTCCATTCCAACTTCCATCCCAACTTCCAACCCAGCATCCAAACCAGCTTCCAACCCAGCTTCCAACCCAACTTCCAACCCAATTTCCAACCCGACTTCTTACCCAAATTCCATCCCAACTTCCATCCCAACATCCATCCCAACTTCCATTCCAACTTCCAACCCAACTTCCAACCCAACTTCCCACTCAACGTCGAGCCAAACTTCCAACCCAAATTCCAATTCAACTTCCAACCCAACTTCCAACCCAAGTTCTAATCCAACTTCCAACCCAACTTTTAACCCAACTTTCATCCCAACTTCCAACCCACTTTCCAACCCAAATTCCAACCCAACTTCCAACCCAACTTTGAACCCAGCATCCAATCCATATTCAAACCCAACTTCCAACCAAACTTCCAACCCAGCTTCCAACCAAACTTCCAACCCAACTTCCAATCCAAATTGCAACCCAACTTCCAACCCAACATTCAATCAAACTTCCAACCCAACTTCCAACCCAACTTCCAACCGAAGTTCCATCCTAACTGCCATCCCAACTTCCTACTCAACTTCCAACCCAACTTCCAACCCAACTGCCAACCCAATCTTCATCCCAACTTCCAACCCAACTGCCATCCCAACTACCAACCCAACTTCCATCCCAACTTCCATCACAACTTCAAACCCAACTTCCATCCCAACTTCCATCCCAACTTCGAACCCAACTTCCAAGCAAACTTCCAACCCAACTTCCAACCCAACTTCCAACCCAAAGACCAACATAGCTTTCAACCCAACTTCCAGTTCAACTACCAACCCAACATCCAACCCAACTTCCAACCCAGCTTCCAACCCAACTTCCAACCCAACTTCCAACCCAACTTCCAACCCAACTTCCAGCCCCACTTCCAGCCCAACTTCCAGCCCAACTTCCTACCCAACTTCCAATCCAACTTCCAACCCAACTTTAAACCCAACTTCCAACCCAACTTCCAACCCAAAGACCAACATAGCTTTCAACCCAACTTCCAGTTCAACTACCAACCCAACATCCAACCCAACTTCCAACCCAGCTTCCAACCCAACTTCCAACCCAACTTCCAACCCAACTTCCAACCCAACTTCCAGCCCAACTTCCAGCCCAACTTCCTGCCCAACTTCCAATCCAACTTCCAACCCAACTTACATCCCAACTTGCATCTCAACTTCCAATCCACCTTCCAACCCAACTTCCCACACAGTATCCAACCCGGTTTTAAACCAAACTTTCAACCCAAAATTCCAACTTAACTTCCAATCCAACTTCCAGCCCAACCTCCAACCCAACTTCCAACCCAAATTCCTACCCAAATTCCAACCCAGCATCCAACCTAGCTTCCAACTCAACTTTCAACCCAACTTCCAATCTAACTTCCATCCCAACGTCCATCCCAACTTCATACCCAAATTCCATCCCAACTTCCATCTCAACTTCCAACCCAACTTCCAACCAAACTTTCAACCCAACTTCCAACTAAACTTCCAACCCAACTTCCAGCCCAACTTCCAACCTAACTTCCAGCCCAACTTCCAACCCAGCTTTCAACCCCGCTTTGAACCGAACTTCCAACTAAACTTCCAATCCAGCTTGCAACCCAACTTCCAACCCAGCTTCCAACCCAACTTCCAATCTAACTTCCATCCCAACTTCCATCCCAACTTCCAACCGAACTTCCAACCCAACTTCCAAACCAACTTCAAACCCATCTTCCAACCCAACTTTAAACCCAAATTCCAATCCAAATTCCAATCCAACTTTCATCCCAACTTCCATCCCAACTTCCATCCCAACTTCCATCCCAACTTCCAACCCAACATCCAAACCACCTTCCAACGCAGCTTCCAACCCAACTTCCAACCCAACTTCCAACCCGACTTCCAACCCAAATTCCATCCCAACTTCCATCCCAACTTCCATCCCAGCTTCCATCCCAACTTCCAACCCAAATACCAACCCAACTTCCCACCCAACGTCGAGCCCAACTTCCAACCCAAATTCCAATCCAACTTCCAATCCAATTTCCAACCCAACTTCCAACCCAAGTTCCAACCCAACTTCCAACCCAACTTTTAACCCAACTTTCATCCCAACTTCCATCCCAACTTCCAACCCAACTTCCAACCCAAATTCAAAC
Organism: Penium margaritaceum; assembly: GCA_023375785.1. Classification (NCBI taxonomy): domain Eukaryota; kingdom Viridiplantae; phylum Streptophyta; class Zygnematophyceae; order Desmidiales; family Peniaceae; genus Penium; species Penium margaritaceum. The sequence continues at coordinate 24,413 of SZWC01020266.1, forward strand.
CTAACTTCCAACCCAACTTCCAACCTAGCATCCAATCCATATTCAAACCCAACTTCCAACCCAACTTCCAACCCAGCTTCCAACCAAACTTCCAACCCAGCTTCCAACCCAAATTGCAACCCAACTTTGAACCCAACATTCAACCAAACTTCCAACCCAACTTCCAACCCAACTTCCAACCGAAGTTTCATCCCAACTGCCATCCCAAATTCCTACTCAACTTCCAACCCAACTTCCAACCCAACTTCCAACACAATCTTCATCCCAACTTCCAACCCAACTGCCATCCCAACTACCAGCCCAACTTCCATCCCGACTTCCATCCCAACTTCAAACCCAACTTCCATCCCAACTTCCATCCTAACATCGAATCCAACTTCCAAGCAAACTTCCAACTCAACTTCCAACCCAACTTCCAATCCAACTTCCAACCCAACTTTAAACCCAACTTCCAGCCCAAGTTCCAAACCAGCTTACAACCAAGGTTTCAACCCAACTTCCAACCCAACTTTCGACCCAACATCCAACCCAACTTCCAGCCCAAATTCCAACCCAACTTCCAACCCAACTTCCATCCCAACTTCCATCCCAACTTCCAACCTAACTTCCAACCCAACTTCCCCACCAACTTCCAACCCAACTTCGAACCCAACTTCCAACCTAACTTCCAACCCAACTTCCAACCCAAGTTTAAATCCAACTTCCAATCCAAATTCCAACCAAACTTTTAACCCAACTTCCAACCCAACTTCCAACCCAAATTTCATCCCAACTTCCATCCCAACTTCCAACCCAACTTTCAACCCAACTTCTGACCCAACTTCCAACCCAACCTCCAACCCAAATTCCTATCCAACTTCCAACCCAACTTCCAACCCAAGTTCCAACCCAACTTAGAACCCAACTTCCAAACCAACATCCATCACAACTTCCAACCCAACTTCCAACCCAACTTTCAACCCAACTTTAAATCCAACTTCCAATCTAACTTCCAACCCAACTTCCAACTTAACTTCCAACCCAACTTTCATCCCAACTTCCATCCCAACTTCCAACCCAAATTCCAACCCAACTTCCAACTCAGCATCCAACCCAGCTTCCAACCCAGCTTCCAACCCAACTTGCAACCCAACTTCCAACCCAACGTCCAACCCAAATTCCATCCCAACTTCCATCCCAACTTCCATCCCAACTTCCATCCCAACTTCCAACCCAACTTCCAACCCAACATCCCACCCAACGTCCAACCCAACTTCCAACCCAAATTCCAATCCAACTTCCAACCCAACTTCCAACCCAAGTTCCAACTCAACTTCCAACCCAACTTCTAACCCAACTTTCATCCCAACTTCCATCCCAACTTCCAACCCAACTTCCAGCCCAAATTCCAACCCAACTTCCAACCAAACTTGTATCCCAACTTCCATCCCAACTTCAAACGCAACTTCCATCCCATCTTCCATCCCAACTGCCAACCCAACTTCCAACCCAACTTCCAACCCAACTTCGAGCCCAACTCCCAACCCAACTTCCAACTCAACTTCCAACCCAACTTCCAACCCAACTTCCATCCCAACTTCCATCCAAACTTCCAACCCAGATTCCAACCCAACTTCCGACCCAACTTCCAGCCCAACGTCCAACCCAAATTCCAACCCAACTTCCAATCCAGCCTCCAATCCAACTTCTGAGGTGCAGGGCGTCAACCCGGAGAACACTGAGATTGCGTGCGGTGTTTCGGCTGTGGGACAAGTCTTCAACAGAAAATTCTTTGTCTCTTGTATCTGGATGCACGTCATCGACAAGAACTGCTCCTTCCTCTCTATGGAGTCGCACTGGCTACAACAGGCCCTGCTTCATGCCAATCCTGCCGCGGTCTTGCCTGGACGCATGACAATCTCGCACCAAATCGTCATCGCAGCTCCAGCCTACCGAGCACGCATCAAGAAGAAGCTGACAGAGGTAAAGTCAGCGGTATGTTTTACTATAGACGGGTGGAAAGGAGATAACCGCATGAAGTACCTGGGTGTCACAGCACAATGGATGAGTGACTGGAAGATTAAGACCATTGCCCTGTCTTTCCCACCCATCCCTGAAAGTCCAACTGCTGCAAGGCTGTTTGAGGTCTTTTCTCAAGCAACTTCCAACCCAACTTCCAACCCAACTTCCAATCCAACTTCCAATCTAACTTCCAACCCAGTTTCCAACCCAACTTCCTGCCCAACTTCCAACCCAACTTATATCCCAATTTCCATCCCAACTTAAAACCCAACTTCTATCCCAACTTCCATCCCAACTTCCAACCCAACTTCCAACCAACCTTCCAACCCAAGTCCCAGCCCAACTTCCAACCCAACTTCCAACCCAACTTCCAACCCAACTTCCATCCCAACTTCAATCCCAACTTCCAACCCAACTTCCAATCCAACTTCCAAACCAACTTCCAACCCAACTTCCAACCAAAATTGCATCCCAACTTCCAATCCAACCTCCAATCCAACTTCCAACCCAACGTCCAACCCAACTTCCAACCCAACTTCCAACCTAACTGCCAACCCAACTTCCAACCCAACTTTCATTCAACTTCCATCCCAACTTCCGACCCGACTTCCAACCCAACTTGCAACCCAGCTTCCACCCCAACTTCCAACCCAACGTACAAACTAAAATCCTACCCAACTTATAACCCAACATCCAACCCAGCTTCCAATCCAACTTCCAACCCAATTTCCAACCCAACTTCCAACCCAACTTCCAACCCAACTTCCAAACGAACTTCCAACCCAACTTTGCACCCAACTTCCAAGCCAACTTCCATCCCAACTTCCATCCCAACTTCCATCCCAACTTCCATCCCAGCTTCTAGCCCAACTACCAACCCAACTTCCAACCCAACTTCCATCGCAACTTCCAACCCAACTTCCAATCCAACTTCCAACCCAACTTCAAACCCAACTTCCAACCCAACTTCCCACCCAGCTTCATACCCGACTTTGATTCCAACCAGCATCCCAACTTCCAATTACACTTCCAACCCAACTTCCAACCCAACTTCCAACCCAACTTCCAACTTAACTTTCAACCCAACTTCCAACACAACTTCCAACCCAACATCCAACACAACTTCCAACCCAACTTCCAACCCAACTTCCAAACCAACTTCCATCCCAACTTCCAACCCAACTTCTATCCCAACTTCCAACCCAACTTTTAACCCATCTTCCAACCCAGCTTGCAACCCGACTTCCAACCCACCTTACAACCCAATTCCCAAAACCAACTTCCAACCCATCTTTCAACCCAACTTCCAACCAAACTTTCAACCTAACTTCCAACCCAACTTCCAACCCAACTTTCACCCAAACTTCCAACCCAACTTCCAATCCAACTTCCAGCCCAACTTCCAACCCAGCTTCCATCCCAACTTCCAATCCAGCTTCAAACCCAACTTCCAACCCAACTTCCAACCCAACTTACAACCCAACTTCCAACTGTACTTCCAACCCAACATCCAATCCAACTTCCAACCCAGCGTCCAGCCCAATTTCCAACTCAACTTCCAACCAAACTTGTATCCCAACTTCCATCCCAACTTCAAACGCAACTTCCATCCCAACTTCCATCGCAACTGCCAACCCAAATTCCATCCCAACTTCCATCCAAACTTCCAACGCAAATTCCAACCCAACTTCCAATCCAACTTCCAACCCAACTTCCAACCCAAATTCCGACCCAACTTCCAATCCAGCCTCCAATCCAACTTCCGACCCAACGTCCAACCCAACTTCCAACTCAACTTCCAACCCAACTTCCAACCCAACTTCCAACCCAAATTTCATCCTAACTTCCATCCCACCTTCAAACGCAACTTCCAACCAAACTTGCAACCCAACTTCCAACCCAATGTGCAAACTGTATTCCTACGCAACTTCCAACCCAGCATCCAACCCAGCTTCCAACCCAACTTCCAACCCAATTTCCAACCCAACTTCCAACCCAACTTCCATCCCAACCTCCATCTTAACTTCCAACCCAGCTTCCCACCCAACGTCCAATCCAACTTCCAACCCAACTTCCAACCCAACTTCCAACTTAACTTTCAATCCAACTTTCAACCCAACTTCCAACCCAGCATCCAACCTAGCTTCCAACCCAACTTTCAACCCAACTTCCAAACCAACTTCCAACCCAACATCCAATACAACTTCCAATCGAAATTCCAACCCAACCTCAAAACCAACTTCCATCCCAACTTCCAGCCCAACTTCCAACCCCACTTCCAACCCATCTTCCAACCCAGCTTCCAACCCAACTTCCAACCCAAGTTCCAACCCAATTGCAAACCAACTTCCAACCCATATTTCAACCCAAATTCCAGCCCAACTTTCAATTTGACTTCCAACCCAACTTCCAACCCAAGTTTCAACCCAACTTCCAACCCAACTTCCAACCCAACTTCCAATCCAACTTCCAACCCAGCTTCCAACCCAGCTTCCATCCCAACATCCAATCCAACTTCCAACCCAACTTCCAAGCCAAGTTCCAGCCCAACCTTCATCCCAACTTTCATCCCAACTTCCAATCCAACTTCCAACCCAACTTCCAACCATACTTCGAACCCAACTTCGAAACCAACTTCCAACCCAACTTCCAACCCAACTTCCAACCCAAATTCCAACCCAACTTCCAATCCAACTTCCAACCCAACTTTCAACCCAACTTCCAAACCAAATTCCAACCCAACATTCAACCCAACTTTCAACCCAACTTCTAACCCAACTTTCCACCAAACTTCCAATCCAACTTCCAACCCAACTTCCAACCCAACTTCCAACCGTACTTCCAACCCAACTTCCAACCCAACTTCCCACCCAACCTCCAATCCAACATCCAACCCAACTTCCAGCCCAACTTCCAACCCAACATTCAATCCAACTTCCAACCCAAATTCCAACCCAACTTGCAACCCAACTTCGAAACCCAACCTCCAACCCAGCATCAAACCCAGCTTCCAATCTAACTTTCAACCCAACTCCCAACCCAACATCGAACCCAACATCCAACCCAGCTTCCAACCCAACTTCCAACCCAACTTCCAACCCAACATCCAACATAACTTCCAACCCAACTTCCAACCCAGCGTCCAACCCAGCTTCCAACCAAAGTTTCAACCAAGCTTACAATCCAACTTCCAACCCAACTTCCAACCCAACTTCCATCCCAACTTCCATCCCAACTTCCATCCCAACTTCCATCCCAACTTCCAACCCAACTTCCAACCCAACTTGCAACCCAACTTCCAACCCAACTTCCAACCGAACTTCCAACCCAACTTCCAACCCAACTTGCAACCCAACTTCCAACCCAACTTCCAACCCAGCGTCCAACCCAGCTTCCAACCAAAGTTTCAACCAAGCTTACAATCCAACTTCCAACCCAACTTCCAACCCAACTTCCATCCCAACTTCCATCCCAACTTCCATCCCAACTTCCATCCCAACTTCCAACCCAACTTCCAACCCAACTTGCAACCCAACTTCCAACCCAAATTCCAACCCAACTTCCAATCCAACCTCCAACCCAATTTCCAAACCAACTTCAAACCCAAATTCCAACCAAACTTCCAACCCAAATTTCATCCCAACTTCCATCCAAACTTCCAACCAAACTTCCAACCCAAGTTCCAACTCAACTTCCATACCAACTTCCAACTTAACTTTCAACCCAACTCCCAACCAAACTTCCAACCCGGCATCCAACCGAGCTTCCAACCCAGCCTTCAACCCAACTTCCATCCCAACTTCCATCCCAACTTCCATCCCAACTTCCAACCCAAAATCCAACCCAACTTCCAAACCAACTTCCAACCCAACTTCCAAACCCACTTCCAACCCAACTTCCAACCCAACTTCCAACCAAACTTCCAACCCAACTTCCAACCCAACTTCCAACTCAATTTGCAGCCCAACTTCCAACCCAGCTTTCAAGCCAACTTCCAACCCAACTTCCAATCCATATTTCAACCCAACTTCCAACCCAAAATTCGAACCCAGCTTCCATCCCAACTTCCAACCCAACTTCCATCCCAACTGCCAACCCAACTTCCAACCCAACTTCCAACCCACCTTCTAACCCAACTTCCAACCCAACTCCGAATCCAACTTTCAATCCAACTTCCAACCCAACTTCCAACCGAACATCCAATCAAACTTCCAACCCAGCTTCCATCCCTTCTTCCAACCTAACTTCCAATCCAACTTTCAATCCAACTTCCAACCCAACTCCCAACCCAACATCCAACCCAACTTCCAACCCAATTTCCACACCAACTTCCAACCCAGCATCCAACCCAGCTTCCAACCCAGCTTCCAACCCAACTTCCAACCCAACTTCAAACCCAACGTCCAACCCAAATTCCATCCCAACTTCCATCCCAACTTCCATCCCAACTTCCATCCCAACTTCCAACCCAACTTCAAACCCAACGTCCAACCCAAATTCCATCCCAACTTCCATCCCAACTTCCATCCCAACTTCCATCCCAACTTCCAACCCAACTTCCAACCCAACATCCCACCCAACGTCCCACCCAACTTCCAACCCAAATTCGAATCCAACTTCCAACCCAACTTCCAACCCAAGTTCCAACCCAACTTCCAACCCAAGTTCTAACCCAACTTTCATCCCAACTTCCATCCCAACTTCCAACCCAACTTCCAGCCCAAATTCCAACCCAACTTCCAACCCAACTTCCAACCAAACTTGTATCCCAACTTCCATCCGAACTTCAAACGCAACTTCAATCCCATCTTCCATCCCAACTGCCAACCCAACTTCCAACCCAACTTCCCACCCACCTTCGAGCCAAACTCCCAACCCAACTTCCAACCCAACTTCCAACCCAACTTCCAACCCAACTTCCATCCCAACTTCCATCCAAACGTCCAACCCAAATTCCAACCCAACTTCCGACCCAACTTCCAACCCAACTGCGAACCCAAATTCCAACCCAACTTCCAATCCAGCCTCCAATCGAACTTCCAAGGTGCAGGGCGTCAACCCGGAGAACACTGAGATTGCGCGCGGTGTTTTGCCTGTGGGACAAGTCTTCAACAAAAAATACTTTGTCTCCTGTATCTGGAAGCACGTCATCGACAAGAACTGCTCCTTCCTTTCCATGGAGTCGCACTGGCTACAGCAGGCCCTGCTTCATGCCAATCCTGCCGCGGTCTTGCCTGGACGCATGACAATCTCGTGCCAAATCGTCATCGCAGCTCCAGCCTACCGAGCACGCATCAAGAAGATGCTGACAGAGGTGAAGTCAGCGGTAAGTTTTACTATAGACGGGTGGAAAGGAGATAACCGCATGAAGTACCTGGGTTCCACAGCACACTGGATAAGTGACTGGAAGATTAAGACCATTGCCCTGTCTTTCCCACCCATCCGTGAAAGTCCAACTGCTGCAAGGCTGTTTGAGGTCTTTTCTCAAGCAACTTTTAACCCAACTTCCAACCCAACTTCCAATCCAACTTCCAACCCAACCTATATCCCAATTTCCAACCCAACTTCCAACCCAACTTCCAACCCAACTTATATCCCAATTCCATCCCAACTTCAAACCCAACTTCCATCCCAACTTCTATCCCAACTTCCAACCCAACTTCCAACCTAACTTCCAACCCAAATCCCAGCCCAACTTCCAACCCAACTTCCAACCCAACTTCCAACCCAACGTCCATCCCAACTTCAATCCCAACTTCCAACCCAACTTCCAATCCAACTTCCAAACCAACTTCCAACCCAACTTCCAACCCAACTTCCAACCCAAATCCCAGCCCAACTTCCAACCCAACTTCCAACCCAACTTCCAACCCAACGTCCATCCCAACTTCAATCCCAACTTCCAACCCAACTTCCAATCCAACTTCCAAACCAACTTCCAACCCAACTTCCAACCCAAATTCCATCCCAACTTCCAATTTAACCTCCAATCCAACTTCCAACCCAACGTCCAACCCAACTTCCAACCCAACTTCCAACCTAATTGCCAACTCAACTTCCAACCCAACTTTCATTCAAATTCCATCCCAACTTCCAACCCGACTTCCAACCCAACTTGCAACCCAGCTTCCAACCCAACTTCCAACCCAACGTACAAACTAAAATCCTACCCAACATCCAACCCAACATCCAACCAAGCTTCCAATCCAACTTCCAACCCAATTTCCAACCCAACTTCCAACCCAACTTCCAAACGAACTTCCGACCCAACTTCGAACCCAACTTCCAAGCCAACTTCCATCCCAACTTCCATCCCAACTTCCATCCCAACTTCCATCCGATCTTCCATCCCAGCTTCTAACCCAACTTCCAACCCAACTTCCAACCCAACTTCCATCCCAACTTGCAACCCAACTTCCAATCCAACTTCCAACCCAACTTCCAACCCAACTTCCAACCCAACTTCCAACCCAACTTCCAAACGAACTTCCGACCCAACTTCGAACCCAACTTCCAAGCCAACTTCCATCCCAACTCCCATCCCAACTTCCATCCCAACTTCCAACCCATATTCCAACCCAACTTCCAACCCAACTTCCAACTCAACTTCCAACCCAACTTCCAACCCAACTTCTGATCCAACTTCCAACCCAACTTCCAACCCAACGTCCATCCCAACTTCAATCCCAACTTCCAACCCAACTTCCAATCCAACTTCCAACCCAACTTCTTACCCAACTTCCAACCCAACTTTCATCCCAACTTCCATCCCAACTTCCATCCCATCTTCCATCCCAGCTTCTAACCCAACTTCCAACCCAACTTCCAACTTAACTTTCAACCCAACTTCCATCCCAACTTCCACCCCAACTGCCAACCCAACTTCCAACCCAACTTCCAACCCGACTTCCAACCCAACTTCCAACCCAACTTCTAACCCAACTTCCAACCCAACGTCCAACCCAACTTCCAACCCAACTTCCATCCCAGCTTCCATCCCAACTTCGAACCCAACTTCCAACCCAACTTCCATCCCAATTTCCATCCCAACTTTCAACCCAATTTCCAATCCAACATCCAACCCAACTTCCACCCCAACTTCCAACCCAACTTCCAGCCCAACTTCCAATCCAGCTTTCAACCCAGCTTTCAACCCAACTTCCAACCCAACTTTCAACCCGACTTCCAACCCAACTTCCAACCCAACTTCTAACCCAACTTCCAACCCAACGTCCAACCCAACTTCCAACCCAACTTCCATCCCAGCTTCCATCCCAACTTCGAACCCAACTTCCAACCCAACTTCCATCCCAATTTCCATCCCAACTTTCAACCCAATTTCCAATCCAACATCCAACCCAACTTCCACCCCAACTTCCAACCCAACTTCCAGCCCAACTTCCAATCCAGCTTTCAACCCAGCTTTCAACCCAACTTCCAACCCAACTTTCAACCCGACTTCCAACCCAACTTCCAACCCAACTTCTAACCCAACTTCCAACCCAACGTCCAACCCAACTTCCAACCCAACTTCCATCCCAGCTTCCATCCCAACTTCGAACCCAACTTCCAACCCAACTTCCATCCCAATTTCCATCCCAACTTTCAACCCAATTTCCAATCCAACATCCAACCCAACTTCCACCCCAACTTCCAACCCAACTTCCAGCCCAACTTCCAATCCAGCTTTCAACCCAGCTTTCAACCCAACTTCCAACCCAACTTTCAACCCGACTTCCAACCCAACTTCCAACCCAACTTCTAACCCAACTTCCAACCCAACGTCCAACCCAACTTCCAACCCAACTTCCATCCCAGCTTCCATCCCAACTTCGAACCCAACTTCCAACCCAACTTCCATCCCAATTTCCATCCCAACTTTCAACCCAATTTCCAATCCAACATCCAACCCAACTTCCACCCCAACTTCCAACCCAACTTCCAGCCCAACTTCCAATCCAGCTTTCAACCCAGCTTTCAACCCAACTTCCAACCCAACTTTCAACCCGACTTCCAACCCAACTTCCAACCCAACTTCTAACCCAACTTCCAACCCAACGTCCAACCCAACTTCCAACCCAACTTCCATCCCAGCTTCCATCCCAACTTCGAACCCAACTTCCAACCCAACTTCCATCCCAATTTCCATCCCAACTTTCAACCCAATTTCCAATCCAACATCCAACCCAACTTCCACCCCAACTTCCAACCCAACTTCCAGCCCAACTTCCAATCCAGCTTTCAACCCAGCTTTCAACCCAACTTCCAACCCAACTTTCAACCCGACTTCCAACCCAACTTCCAACCCAACTTCTAACCCAACTTCCAACCCAACGTCCAACCCAACTTCCAACCCAACTTCCATCCCAGCTTCCATCCCAACTTCGAACCCAACTTCCAACCCAACTTCCATCCCAATTTCCATCCCAACTTTCAACCCAATTTCCAATCCAACATCCAACCCAACTTCCACCCCAACTTCCAACCCAACTTCCAGCCCAACTTCCAATCCAGCTTTCAACCCAGCTTTCAACCCAACTTCCAACCCAACTTTCAACCCGACTTCCAACCCAACTTCCAACCCAACTTCTAACCCAACTTCCAACCCAACGTCCAACCCAACTTCCAACCCAACTTCCATCCCAGCTTCCATCCCAACTTCGAACCCAACTTCCAACCCAACTTCCATCCCAATTTCCATCCCAACTTTCAACCCAATTTCCAATCCAACATCCAACCCAACTTCCACCCCAACTTCCAACCCAACTTCCAGCCCAACTTCCAATCCAGCTTTCAACCCAGCTTTCAACCCAACTTCCAACCCAACTTTCAACCCGACTTCCAACCCAACTTCCAACCCAACTTCTAACCCAACTTCCAACCCAACGTCCAACCCAACTTCCAACCCAACTTCCATCCCAGCTTCCATCCCAACTTCGAACCCAACTTCCAACCCAACTTCCATCCCAATTTCCATCCCAACTTTCAACCCAATTTCCAATCCAACATCCAACCCAACTTCCACCCCAACTTCCAACCCAACTTCCAGCCCAACTTCCAATCCAGCTTTCAACCCAGCTTTCAACCCAACTTCCAACCCAACTTTCAACCCGACTTCCAACCCAACTTCCAACCCAACTTCTAACCCAACTTCCAACCCAACGTCCAACCCAACTTCCAACCCAACTTCCATCCCAGCTTCCATCCCAACTTCGAACCCAACTTCCAACCCAACTTCCATCCCAATTTCCATCCCAACTTTCAACCCAATTTCCAATCCAACATCCAACCCAACTTCCACCCCAACTTCCAACCCAACTTCCAGCCCAACTTCCAATCCAGCTTTCAACCCAGCTTTCAACCCAACTTCCAACCCAACTTTCAACCCGACTTCCAACCCAACTTCCAACCCAACTTCTAACCCAACTTCCAACCCAACGTCCAACCCAACTTCCAACCCAACTTCCATCCCAGCTTCCATCCCAACTTCGAACCCAACTTCCAACCCAACTTCCATCCCAATTTCCATCCCAACTTTCAACCCAATTTCCAATCCAACATCCAACCCAACTTCCACCCCAACTTCCAACCCAACTTCCAGCCCAACTTCCAATCCAGCTTTCAACCCAGCTTTCAACCCAACTTCCAACCCAACTTTCAACCCGACTTCCAACCCAACTTCCAACCCAACTTCTAACCCAACTTCCAACCCAACGTCCAACCCAACTTCCAACCCAACTTCCATCCCAGCTTCCATCCCAACTTCGAACCCAACTTCCAACCCAACTTCCATCCCAATTTCCATCCCAACTTTCAACCCAATTTCCAATCCAACATCCAACCCAACTTCCACCCCAACTTCCAACCCAACTTCCAGCCCAACTTCCAATCCAGCTTTCAACCCAGCTTTCAACCCAACTTCCAACCCAACTTTCAACCCGACTTCCAACCCAACTTCCAACCCAACTTCTAACCCAACTTCCAACCCAACGTCCAACCCAACTTCCAACCCAACTTCCATCCCAGCTTCCATCCCAACTTCGAACCCAACTTCCAACCCAACTTCCATCCCAATTTCCATCCCAACTTTCAACCCAATTTCCAATCCAACATCCAACCCAACTTCCACCCCAACTTCCAACCCAACTTCCAGCCCAACTTCCAACCCAACTTCCAACCCATCTTCCAATCCAACTTCCAACCCAACTTCCAACCCAACTTCCAACCCAAGTTCCAACCCAACTTCCACTCCAACTTCCAATCCAACTTCCAGCCCAACTTTCAACCCAACTTCCAACCCAATTTCCAACCCAACATTCAACCCAACTTTCATCCCAACTTTCACCCAACTTCCAACCCACGTTCCAACCCAACTTCCAACCCAACTTCCAACCCAGCATCCAATCCAGACTCCAACCAAACTTTCAACCCAACTTCCAACCCAACTTCCAACCCAACTTCTGATCCAACTTCCAACCCAACTTCCAACCCAACTTCCATCGCAAATTCCATCCCAACTTCCAACCCAACTTGCAACCCAACTCCCAACCCAACTTCCAACCCAACTTTAAATCCAACTTCCAATCGAACTTCCAACCCAACTTCCAACCCAACTTCCAACCAAATTTCCATCCCAACTTCCAACCTAACTTCCAACCCAACTTCCAACCCAATTTTCAACCCAAGTGCCAGCCCAACTTTCAACCGAACTTCCAACCCAACTTTTAATCAAACTTCCAACCCAACTTCCAACCCAACATCCAACCCAACTTCCAACCCAACTTCCATCCCAACTTCCATCCAACTTCTAACCCAACGTCCAACCCAACTTCCAACCAAACGTCCAGCCCAACTTCCAACCCAACTTCCAACCCAACTTCTAACCCAACTTCAAACCCAACGTCGAACCCAACTTCCAACCCAACTTCCAACCCTACTTCCAACCCAGATTCCAACCCAACGTCCAACCCAACTTCCAACCCAACTTCCATCCAACCTTCCAACCCAACTTCCAACCCAACTTCCAGCCCAACTTTCATCCCAACTTCCATTCCAACTTCCAGCCCAACTTCCAACCCAACTTGCAACCCAACTTTGACCCAACTTCCAACCCAACTTCCAACCCAACTTCCAACCCAACTTCCAACTCCACTTCCAACCTAGCTTCTTATCCAACTTCCATCTCAATTTCCATCCTAACTTCCAAACCAACTTCCAACCAAACGTCCAACCCAACTTCCATCCCAACTTGCATCCCAACCTCCAACCCAACTTCCAACCCAACTTCAAACCCAACTTCCAACCCAACTTCCAACCCAACTTCCAACCCAACTTCCAACCCAACTTCCAACCCAACTTCCAACCTAACTTCCAACCCAACTTCCATCCCAACTTCCATCCAAACTTCCAACCGAACTTCGAACCCAACTCAGAACCCAACTTCCGACCCAACTTCCATCCCAACTTCCAACCCAACTTCCAACCCAACTTCCAACCCATCTTCCAACCCAAATTCCAATCCAACTTCCAACCCCACTTATAACCCAACTTACAACGCAACGTCCACACCAAACTTCCAACCCAACATTCAAGCCAACTTCCAACCCAACTTTCAACCGAACTTCCAACCCAAATTCCAACCCAACTTCCAACCCAACGTCCAACTCAATTTCCAACCCAACTTCCAACCCAACTTCCAACCCAACTTCCATCCCAAGTTCCATCCCAACTTCCAACCAAACTCCAACCCAACTTCTAACCAAAATTCAAATCCAACTTTGATCCCCACTTCCATCCCAACTTCCAACCCAAATTATTAACGCACTTTCCCACCCAACTTCCAACCCAACTTCCAACCCAACTTCCAACCCAACTTTCAACCCAACTTCCTACCCAACTTCCAACCCAACTTTCAACCCAACTTCTAACCCAACTTCCAACCCAACATCCGACCCAACTTCCAACCCAACTTTCAACCCAAATTCGAATCAAACTTGCAACCCAGGTTCCAACCCAGCCTTCAACTCAACTTTCAACCCCAGCTTCCAACCCAACTTCTAACCCAACTTGCAATCCTTCTTCAAACCCAACATCCAACCCAAGTTTCAACACAGCTTTCATCCCAAATTCCATCCCCAATTCCAACCCAACTTCCAACCCAACATCCAACCGAACTTCCAACCCAACTTCCAACCCAACTTCCAATCCAACTTCCAACGCAAATTCCATCCCAACTTCCAACCCAACTTCCAATCCAACTTGCAACCCAACTTCCAACCCAATTTCCAATGCAAATTCCAGCCCAACTTCCAACCCAACTTTCATCCCAACTTCCATCCCAACTTCCAACCCAGCTTCCAGCCCAACTTCTGACCCAACTTCCATTTAAACTTTCAACTCAACTTCCAACCCAACATTCATCTCAGCATCCAATCCAGCTTCCAACCCAACTTTCAAACCAACTTCCAACCCAACTTCCAACCCTACTTCCAATCCAACTTCCAACCCAACTTCCAACCAAACTTCCATCCCAATTTCCATCCCAACTTCCAACCCAACTTCCAACCCAACTTCCAACCCAACTTCCAACCCAACTTCCAACCCAACTTCCAACCCTACTTCCAACCCAACACCCAACTCAATTTGCAACCCAACTTTCAACCCAAATTTCAACCCAACTTCCAACCCAACTTCCAACACAACTTCCAACCCAACTTCCAATCCAACTTCCATCCAAACATCCATCCCAACTTCCATCCCAACTTCCATCCCAACTTCCAACCCAACTTCCAACCCAACTTCCAACCCAACTTCCAACCCAACTTCCAACCCAACTTCCACTCCAACTTCCAATCCAACTTCCAACCCAACTTCCAACCCAACTTCCAGTCCAATCTCCAACCCAACTTTCAACCCAACTTTCATCCCAACTTTCACCCAACTTCCAACCCAACTTCCAACCCATGTTCCAACCTAACTTCCAACCTAACTTCCAACTTAACTTTCAAACCAACATCCAACCCAACTTCAAACTCGGCATCAAATCTAGCTTCCAAACAAACTTTCAACCCAATTTCCAACCCAACTTCCAACCCATCTTCCAATCCAACTTCTAACCCAAGTTCCAACCCAACTTCCATCCCAACTTCCATCCCAACTTCCAACCCATTTTGGAACCCAACTTCCAACCCAACTTCCAACCCAACTTCCAACCCAACATTAAATCCAACTGCCAATCCAACTTCCAACCCAATTTCCAACCCAACGTCCAACCCAACTTCCAACCCAAATTTCAGCCCAACTTCCATCCCAACTTCCAACCCAACTTCCAACCTAACTTCCAACCCAACTTCCAACCCAAATTTCTTTCCAACTTTCAACCCAGGATCCCACCCAGCTTCCAACCCAACTTTCAACCCAACTTCCAACCCAACTTCCAACCCAACTTCCAACCCAACTTCCAACCC
>SZWC01020267.1:7976-50073 GCA_023375785.1 Penium margaritaceum
GTGAGGGGGACTCACCTCCATGACTAAGCGCTTGGTGCTTTCACCGCCAATGGACACGTCGAAGAACACATGGGGATTGCTGCTGATGTTGTCGCCGGCATCGCCCTTGCCCTTGCTCCTCTTCACCACGCGCTTCTCCTTCTCCCTCCCATTCTCCTTCCCCTTCCCCTTGCCCTTGCCCTTGTCTCTGTCGCCACCCATCCCCCTCTTCTGCCCTTGCTCCAACGTCTGCTTGTCTGCTCGCTCGCTTTTCCTTAGGTTCCTTCACGCGCAACGTCGCTCTCGCTTCCGCCCTTCTCGCCGCTCCCACCCCCTCTCCTTCGTCCTGCCAAAAATAGCGGTTAGGTGCGGCTGCGCTCTTTGACTCCCCCTATTCGGCGCGTGCGGAGCGATCGTCGGCTGACCTGTCTCCACCACGATGCTCTTTGCCCACTACAAGGGCAGCTGAAAGAAGCGGCCAAGGGCGGCAGGGCACACGCCACATGTAGGCTCTGCTCTCCCGCACCGACTGTACCGACTGCGGAGGTGGAGTGGCTTTGTGAGGGGGAGTGGATGGAGCGAAAAACCGAGATCGCTTTTGGAACGTGCGGACACTGGAAACTAGACAACAGACATTAGACAACTAGACTCTGACCCTTGGAGTGATGTGCAAATTAGACACTAGACACCCGAAGGACTTGTACCGAGTGTGTGGTGCAGGCCGGACTCTATTTAGGGATGACCCCTCACTATTGCGCCTGGTGCCTGGTGGAACGTGCCTAGACTTCAAAGTCGCCCTCATTCTGGCCATCTTCGAGAAGCCCCAACTCTGGAAAAATTCCATGAAGTCCCTTTCTAAAAAGACATGGCTATGCCGCCCCACTTTTTGTAGCCCGGGCCGGCCTCTCCTTGTGCCTCAAAGGGTTCTTGGCTCATGGACGATTGGAAAGGATGGGTTGAGGGTCGAAGACGCTTACTCAACACGGCTTTGGCATGTGGCCCAAGCTTATCGCACCAATTTTTTACATTTTTTATCCACCCCCTTTTTTAACGTATCCCTAAGTCTCCACGATACGGTTCAGCACATCTTCAAGCTTAAGATTCAAGATGTTGACATTGTTAGTGACTTTGGAGAATGTTATCTGCCAAATATTATATTCTTTCTTCACAAACGTAACAGTACATGGAACTAGCACTGCATTGGCGTAGTGACATCAAACTGTGTTGTTGAGCTTACATGGTAGGTTTGTTCGTGCCAACCCACAATCTCCGGAAGTTCTTTTTAATGGTGAATGACAAAGCGATGCCCTTCATCTTCAAGGAAACCAAGTGGACCAAATTTTCTTAGGTCGTGGAAAGTGGACCATGGAGCAATGAGATTGCAAGCCAAGGGGTTTGAGGTAACTAAGGCCCATCGGCATAAGCCGTGGCGCGAGTATTGCAAGGACAACATACGCCCACTCGTGCATGTCAATCTACTAGCGCTGTTGTTAGTGGGGTGTAAGACACACGAGTGACCTCTTGACCCTGCTTACATGTGTCATCGCCGTAGGTGATTAACTTCAAGTCACAAATTCTTCATGGTCTGATGGTGTCTCTACCATGTGCAGGAGTGGCGCCTGTAGCATTCAACCATGATGTGGTTGAGAGCTTAAATTTTATGATCCGCATGGCTGGATTAGTTTCATATCCGCAAAAGATTGCGAAAACATGAAAGCGGGGTGGGGGGGGGGGCATGCATTCACAGGTGCTCGTGCTCGATGTGGTTAACTCTTGTTTTGGTCCTACATGCTTGAAGTAGGTAGTTGCTTAAGTCATGTTGGGTTGCTGATGTTTCGGGACCACGGGACCATTTTATACCGTTGTGTGAGAACCCACTATGGAACGCATATCAACCGGCCTGGTTTGCTCCCGGTGTGGGCTCCAAGCTCCACGTCGAGCACTTCGCTTATGTGGCCCAGTCAACAGGCACCTATCACCTCGCTACACTGTCCACGCACTACACCGTTCTCTGTGAAATTGCACTTGGTTGTTCTCAGACCAAGCTTGGTTGCTTCATGCCATCGTGAGTGCATTTTCTCTTGTGAAAGACACATTTGTCATCTTAGCGTCCTTTCCCAGGAGTCTTACGCCTCCACGCAAGCAAAAGAGACTCTTCCTCCTCACTCTCGATGCCAATTCGCTCTAGATCTGGTAGTAGTAACCCAAGCTACTACATGTGTAGTAGCAACCACGCATCATTGCATGTGGTCTGCACTCACCTATGCTTGTGACTTAATCGACTACTATTGTCTCTTTAGAAGCTGTCTCATCCTCTTAACTGTAGTCATCTCTTTGTACCTCCACACCCTGTTGTCACACTCCGTGGTGCGTTTGCATTTGGGCACCTGTCACCACAACCGTGTTAGCCTCAGGAGCTCAAATTGTGGTAGCAGCGATAACTCCAGCCCCGGTCATTGGGCTTTTGCTTGCAAGCACCCGACCATCGTCTCCATACAACAACAAGCAACAATCGTAACAATAGCATCTACTGCACCTACACACGAACCCACATGCATCTACACAAATGATGATGCTATCAGCACGTGGTACATCTCAGCTCTTACTTCTACCCCACTTGTCACATTGACAATGATTGCAACAGTGACAGTCCAACAGCCTACAACTTTGCACCCTCATGCATGCTACCGCAACCACCAAATTCTTAGCAGCAGGAGTAGTTGTAACAGCTACTAAAGTCGTCATAAATGGCATCAACAACAATGGTAGCAGCGGACAGCAATAGCTATGGTAGCTATTATGCACCTGCATCAGTGCCATTTCCATGACAGCCATAGCTATAACATTCTCAGTAGTAGTACCAACAGCATCAATGGGAGGCAATAGCAGTCACAACAGCATATTCTATGGCTACATTAGTTTCGTTGCCGCAACAGCCACAGCTATAGCATTCTCAACACTAGTAATAGTAATTATAGCAAAAAAAAACAACAATAGGTGTAGTAGCATGCAACAGAAGAAAGGAGCAGCACAAAACCGGCATTGAAATTCTATTAATAATTCAACTACCTTCCACAAAGGTTGACAAAAGTCATGAACCATGCAAACCTTCAGTGACTCAACTCAGTGATTCAATGACCCATTCAGTTATTGACTTCTTGTCGGCACTTGAATTTCTTTTAATGCACATTAACATCATTGAAACCACCCAAATCATAGGCAAAGTTATTGGATTCATCATGAACATCGCACATTCACACGCATTGCACTCTCCTTGACCATACCTCTTCCTTTTTGCATTCTTATTACGTGATTCGCTAAATCACAACACTCGTCACTTGTCTTGTCCTGGCCTCAAGCTACACAAACACCCCTTTTCCAATTTTGTGATCGTATCAATGCCTTCTACCCTTGACTGCTTTCACTTGTGGCCATGTGATTTCTTGTGAATAAAAAAGCTAATATGTAGAAGAAAATTCAGTTTTTCAACTTTGCTTAAGTTGCTCTTGTGTTGTCTTGTACAAGAAGTGTTGGAAAATCATAAGGTCGGCATTATGATTTTGTCAAGGTTTCCTTGTCCAAAGCAAATGAATAGAAAATTTCAGAAAGAGCAAGAATGTCAGGAGAGAGGTGGCCAACCTCTCTACTGAAATGAGGTCCTATCCCAACTATGTGTTTGCCTAATGGGAGTAGGATCTGGTCAAAGACAGTGGACTGATCTCTTTAGATATCCCATGTTTCGTAGTCAATCCAGAGCTTATTGCTGAAAAATGGGGAATGGTGAGAACTTAAACAAGAGCATGATACGTTGTGCTTCAAAATTATACATCAAATCACTGGTTTGGCACCAAAGTTCCGATTGACAGAAATCAAGGGCGAGCAAGGAGAGCATGCGAGGGGGGCTGCTGACATGGACCATCAACTGAACCAGTCAAAACATCGATTCTGGTCCAGTGGGAGATGATGTGGGTGGACAGGCCAGGACAAACGGCATGTGAGGAGCACGCAATCTGTCACAGCCTTGCAAACATAGTCAACAAATTCGAGCACAAAGTCTTTGGTCCTTATGACACAACATGGTGCAATCATTGAATTTTTTTGGGTGGACCAGGTACAGCAATCAGGGGCGGAGACTTGGAGCAAGGTTAGTACACAGGGTACGAAAACATGTCATTATCTTTTAGCTTTCTTGATTTTTCCCAACCACTTTGATTGATTAAAAAAAACTTTGAATTCAGAGAAATGCCCATGTCTTGACTTTCAATATTTGTTCCTTTGAGTGCAAGATGTGGAAAAGGTGCACCTGGATGAGATATGAAACACAATGAACTTCACTTGATTTCTGGTCACTCGATACTTATATTCTTTTAATCCATGATATCAATTAAGATTTTAGATTTTTTTTTCTAAAATATGTTCTCAGCGTAGGGCTACAAGCGCCGTACTTCAAAATTCTACATTAGCATTGAGAGAGGCTCTATAGCCTCTAAGATTGCGACAGGTGGCCAAAACAACACCATGGAAAATTCTCAAGATGACCACGTTAAGATCTTCATTTTCTATCCGGATGACTATCATACATTTTCCTTCAATGTGAAACTTATCGATCTCAATGAAGGGCTATGTGGAGTGGTATCTGATCCACCCATAGAAGAGCTTCATCCGGTGACATCACTTGGAATATAGTTGCAATGGCAAATGAGAAACGATCAAGTTTTCTCCCTACTAGCTATGCAAGACAGTGACTGCCTGAAGCTTTTGGTCAGGGAAAGAAATGTATATTTTAATCCCAGAAGATTCTGAAAGGCTCTTCATGATTGCTACACCACACACACACAAAACCTCAAGCACACTAGAAGAGTTCCATGGCATGAAGATGGAAGCAGAGACATGTCCAGAGGACCACATTGCAAATGTAAAGGCATTGATCAGAATAAACCAGGCAGTTGGAGAGCCAACTCCAGATAAAACGATGGTCTTAACCCTCTTTCTTGGTTTTCCTGTCGGGTTCAAGGAAACTGGGGAAATGGTGATGGAATTCAAAGACCAGTCAAGTCAATTCCAAGATGTGATAAATGCACTTGAGGTTGGGATGGGAGAATTTGTAGTTATGGTCCAAAATGAAACGGCATATCCAGCAGCCACTGCTACAAACACTACTGATCCTACAGTTGTTGGAACAAGGAAAACCACAACGGATGAGTTGACAATTGAAAAGGCTTGTGAATGCCTCTTCCCTGTAGAAGAAAAATGCCGCAAGGGTGACGGTGATGCTTTGTCTCTCTACATCAACTCAGGCACAAACAGGGTCAAGAAGTATGAAACGTATGGGAACAGATGGCATGGCCAGGGAAGCCTTTCCAACAGTCCTTGAGATATGAACCACCACATCAACAGACTCTACAAAGGACCAAAATATGTCTCTCCAAGCAGGATTGGCAAGTCAGCAAGGCCAGATTTTGGATCTTGGATGCTACTGAAAGAAACATGAACACCATCTACTGATGATCTCATCAGAACATCCATGTGAACAGATATGCCCCCATGGTTACCCCACTAAAAAATCACCTATGAAGATCAACATCTCATCTTTAGGCACAGAACCGGCCATCATACCACCAGCATCATTTCCAAACAAATATATCATGAATGAGATTTGTTTTTCCTGATGGCCGGTGTCGTGGCTTGGATCACAAACTTGGGATGTACTAAGCACATGACATGCAACCAAGACTGGTTTCTTGACCGCAAGGAACTATGTCCACCAAGATCAGTTCACTTTAGAGATGGACGCGTGAAACCGGACCTTGGGATTGGCACTATCAGAGTGGGAATTGTTCTTGAAAGAAAGGATGTGACGTTGGTCTTGGAGAAAGTTTTATACGTGCTTGGACTGGCTGCAAGCCTACTACCTATTTCTAGAATCAATGACAAAGGACTCAGGGTCATGTTTGGCACTGAAAAGCCATGCAAGATCATGATACCCACAAACAAGATTCCTAGAGTGGCACACAAAGAGGGGAAAATGAAATTCCTGGATGCTAAGCCAGCACCAACAGAAACTCTTCCACCTTAAATGGTTTTTTTTGCAAGTGAAGGTTTTTTCAGTGACCACCATGTTAGCAAGGCCCCTGCTTCTACAGCTGCACAACTCTGGCATCAACGGCTGCCACATCTCAACCACGGCTCAATACACAAGCTTCACTTAAGATTGGGTTTCCACGCATTCTTCATGGTGCTGCATTCTTGACATCGTTCGTATATCTTTGTAGTTCAAAGTAGGCTTCAGTATTCTAATCCATATCATCCTCCTATTGGATAGGTGGTGGCAAAGGCAACTAGAATTTGGGAATGACCTTGCTGAAATCTTGGTAGGACTTGAAAGTTGTGACATTGAATCCTTGAAGGATGGATGAAGATTTTGTTGGGAAAATAGAGTTTACCCAACTTTGTGCAACCCTATCTTTACAGTCTGATTTCTACAATGACAAGTAGGATGAGATCAACGTTTTTGAATTCAAAAGTGGTCTTGACAGGTACCAACTACCCGTTTCATTGTTGGTTGAGTACATATGGGAGTTATGTATCTCTCCAAATACAAATGATGTTTCACTGTTGGATACAAACACCTAGTATGTTAGTTGAATTGTCTAATGACCCTGTTGTAAGAAGTAAATTTTAAACCACTTCCAATTGAATCTTTTGGATTAATGCGTGAGTCACAGAGCTTTATGTGAGCTCGGTGATTGTTGTTTTATTCCCTGTGGTTCACACATAATTACTGATAGTTGTTTGAGCAGTTGGTTGGTTAACATGGTATCATTGTCAGTCTGAAGACGGAAGGTTATGATAGCTGGATCTAACTATTGTGGCAAGTCATTTACTCCCACCATACCAACTCATTAATCACCTTTCTATGTAAGTGGTGATGATACAAGGAAATCTATGTAGTCTGAAAAAGTTGTCAAGGAACAGCTTTGCTTCTCATTTGACAACGACCGTAGTGGTAGTTGGGATGAAATGCGCCATCTTGGAAATGTATTCACCACCATGTATATCGAGTCAAATCACCTAGTGTAGTGGGTCGATACTTAAAAAACCCATTCGAGATACATGACCATGGTTTGGTAGTCAAGGGTCAGAGGTTGAATTGAATTTGGAATTAAGGTTTTCATGATTGTGCCACTAGAAGACAACACATGGTTTTCAGCAGTCTGAAAGGGTTGTTTCCACCTTCTTCCACCATAATTGCTTTTCAAGACTCATGAGTGCCTTGTCATCAACAAATTGTCCACTTGGAGGAGTGCATTGGAAAACGTCCAACAAAATCCCTCTTTGTTCTTTGCTTGTTGTTGTGACCTAACGAGTAAGTGCTTGTTACGAAAACAATATACTAAATCATATTTTAACTTGTTACAGCCGCAGCATTTTCCCAAAGCTCCACAGATTTTCCCAGTGGTATGCAGAAATACAAATCCCCGATCTTTGGGGATTTCATGTATGATTCTTCAAATTGAAAAGAATTCACATTGGCCATTGGGTATAGTTTGAGGGAACTCCTACGACCAGATTGCACTTCGTTTCATGGCAAATGGTGGACTGTGGAGGGAGTTAGGTTCAAAACAAGTTCCGCAGCCATGAAAAAAGTACAAGTGTCCGAGTAAGAGAGGACTACTCTCTTACGGGTGAGGATCGCTAGTCGATCCTCACCCATCGGCCGGCGAGCGAAGCTCGCCGGCGAACTGCGAGGTGCGAGGATAAAGTCCTCGCACGCCCCTCGAACGTGGGGTTTCCGAACTCGGATAACCCCTGGGCATGTGAACAAACATCCTACGAAGCAAACCTACAATTGTCCTAACCAATTTCAAGAGTGTGGACTAATCTAGGTGTCACAAGCATATAACGGCATTGCTGCGAAGCTAAATTCCTACATGTGAATATCCAAGACAGAGGGACTATAGGCTACACTGCCAGGGTGGAGGCGAGCACACAAGAGCACGAATCCCAGGGCAACAAGCTGATCCGCCAGGATGCCGTCTGCTCACGATGTGTCGCCCCCACTTCCTGGACCAGCGTGCCCTGCACACTCACGACCACAAGAGAAAGTATATACAAGAGAATTAACACGCCCCCTTGGCCGTGAGTGCGGCAGGCTTGCAGCCAATTTGATGCAGTTGGAGCAGAAGGGATGAGGATGATAGAGCTTTGGTGAGGAAGTCAGCCAACTGTGCCTCTCCACTTACAGCACAGACTTGTATGGTTTCAGCATCAACAGCTTTGCGCACAAAGTGATATTCGGCGTTGATGTGCTTTGTGCGTGGATGCAACACCCCATCATTTGCAGCAATGCGACGTGCGGCAGAGTTATCACAATGCAGCGGTACAGCCGGCACAGACAATCCCAATTCCTCCAACAAGCGTGCAAGCCAGATCCCTTCACATGCCGCTTCACCCAGTGCCATGTACTCTGCTTCAGCGATGCTCCGTGCCACGCACGACTGCTTTGCACTACGCCACGACACAGCTGTGCCCCACACCCAAAACACAAATCCACCACGACTGCGGGCTGCACGATCACGAGCATAATCACTGTCACAAAAGCCATCAAGCATCGGGTCCACAGTCGGGGCAAACACCAGTCCAACCTCAGCCGTGTCCAACACATAACGCAACAGTTTCAGCAATGCCTTGTGATGCGTACTGCATGGTTGCTGGCTGAACTGGGCAAGCACATTGACTGCACAAGAGATATCCGGTCGGGTAGTGGAGGCCAAGTATGACAAGCTGCCTGTGATCTGTCGGTACAAATTGGGATCTGTGATTGGTCCGTAGTCTGTTGTCCGTGCGTCAAGCAGGTGCGCGTAGACATCTGGGCTCATGGGTGACTGCTGTGAGGACAGGTGCTGCACTAAGTGGTGAAATCGTGCGGTGAGATGTGTAATGAATCGACCTTGATGCAGCGTCAGTGTTCGTGCTGATCTGTCTCTGACAATGGTCATGCCAAGGAAGTTCTGTTCTTCACCCAAATCTGTCATGTGGTAGTGTGCTGTGAGCAATGCTTTGGTCTGTGCAATGAGTGAGGGTGAAGGGGACAAGATTAACAGGTCATCCACATAGACAAGCAGGGTAACCGGCACACCACTCTCCCATCGATAGAAGAGGGAAGGGTCGCAGAGACTCTGGGTGAAGCCTCCCAGATCCAATGTGCGCCGGATTTCCTTGTTCCAACACCTTGGAGCTTGTTTGAGACCGTAAAGAGCTTTCAACAGTAGCCACACCCTGTCAGTGCCATCCTCGAAGCCTTCCGGTTGTACAATTCTTCTTCCAGTGGGCCATTAAGAAACGCGTTTTTGACATCCATTTGATGGATGTCCCAGTCCTCATGTGCCGCGACTGCCAACAACGCACGGCCTGTTCCATACTTCCCGACAGGCGCATAGGTGTCGGTAAAGTCCTGACCCGGGATTTGATGAAACCCCTTAGCCACTAGTCTGGCCTTGTATTTTTCAATCATGCCGGCCAGATTGCGCTTGAGTTTGAACACCCACTTGACATCAATTGCTTTCCTGCCCGGTGGCAGTGGCATCAGTTCGTAGACACCATGGTCCAAGAGAGCGTTTAGCTCTGCCACCATAGCCTTTTCCCACTCAGGCGCATCAGCACGCCCCCTTGCCTCTGTCAGCGTCAAGGGTTCGGTCAATGTGGTTTCCCCATCTGTCACCCCAACTGTGTGATAGAACTGTCTGTAATCAACCCGAGGCACGGTGCGCTGTGACCTTCGCACAGGCTCGGTAGGTGGTGTTGCTTCTGTGTCAGTGTTCCTACCTACGGGGTCCAGGCCAGGTGGGGAGGAAGGGGTACCTGAGTCAGTGATCACGAGGTCTGTGGGTGTGAGTAGATCTGTAGGTAAAGGTGAGACTGCGCCTACACCACGGTCCTGTGGCACTGACTCGGCAGGCCGCTGTACTCGGCTAGGGACAAAGACAGGCACACTCACGTACTCCGGGTAGTGCTCGGGGCGTGGCATGGATGGCGCTTGTCGCAGTGTCCGGAACTCCTTATAGGACATATGCTCCAGAAAGGACGCGTCTCGACTCTCGACAAACGCATGGTTCGTGGGGTCCCAAAACCTCCATGCCTTCGAGGCGTGTGAGACTCCAACAAACACACACCATCGTCCACGAGGGCTGAGTTTGTTATCACGTTGAGGTTGAGGAAACCAAACACACGCCATTGTTCCCCATACCCGCGCTGGTCGAAGGTCAGCCTTCTCCTTGAACCAGCGTTCCCAAGGTGTCACCGCCTTGGGCAGTGGGCCTTGTGGAACACGGTTCCAAGCCCAAGTGACATACTTGACTGCCTCCTCCCAAAAGCTGAACGGTAAACCAGATTCCGTCAGCAACGTTTGGAGTGCATCACCCAGTGTTCGGTGCCACCGTTCTGCAATGCCATTCTGTTGTGGCGTGTAGGGTGCGGTGGTCTGGTGTTCAATACCTTTAACCCTGAGTTCGTTAGTCAGGGCTCCAAGGAACTCTGCTCCCCTATCTGTTCGCAGTTTTAACAGTTTACACCCTGTCTGCCGTTCTGCTAAAGCTATCCACTCCGTGATAGCCCTTTGGGCATCTGCTTTGTTTTTCAGTAGAAAAGCCCAGCGGAAGCGGCTGTAATCGTCTGTGAGAGTCAAAACATACTGGGACCCATATTGAAGAGAGGGAACAGGCATAGGTCCCGTTAGGTATGCATGAACCAGGGCAAGAGGTGATGTCCTCTCGCTAGAGGACTTGGGGAATGTTTGTCTGTGTGCCTTACCTTCATGGCACTCTAGGCATGCACCATCCTTGAGACCATGAGCACAGTCAGTCGGGTGGATGCCGTGTGCGGTTGCATGCTTCAACATGTCCGTTACAGTGTCAGTATGTATGTGCGCCAGTCTGCGGTGAATGAGCTCGGTGTGCCTTGAGTCTGTGCCAGTTACAGTGTGAACTTGTGGCCGCTGTGACTGGGTGTGAAAGAGGGGAAAGAGGGTGAGCCGGTACAGCATGTCAACGTGAAGGGGTCCATCAGCCAGTAGCTCACCAGCAGCGTCATAAAGCATGCATCGCTGCTTCTGCGTCACAGTGGACATGTTGGCTTGTTTGTCCAACTGTCCACCAGATAAGAGATTGACTGTCAAACGAGGAACATACAGCACGCCAGTCAACCATAGCACACCCCCCGGCGCTTGCAACGCAACTGTGCCCACGCCCTCAACATGCAAGATCTCCCCTGATCCAGTTCTCACACCATCCACACCAAGCGCTGCGTGCAGTGTAACAAACAGCTGACGATGCGGGGACATATGATGTGACGCAGCAGTGTCAAACAACCACTCATGCATGGGTAGGGCATGGCCCGTAGTGACATGGGTGTGACCTAGCCGCTGACCTGAGTGCTGTGATGCAAAGTGTGGTGGNGTGTGGTGGAGCCATGGCGTCTGTCTCAGGGAGCTGAGGCTCCAGCGGGGCTGTCCAGCTGAGCCCGGGTGGTGGAGCAGTTGGCTGCTGGGCCTGAGCCGTCTCGGTGTACACGCGCATAGCCCACTCAGGTACGGGCACGGGAGTGTTCGAGAAGGGCGGGACGTAGTATGGGGCCTGGTAGGTTGGTGGTGGAGGCGCTGAGGGCGAGGGCAATGTCTGCTGCATCTGTGCCCCAAACGTTGCCGCACCAAAAGGCACCACGGGTGGTGCTGGGACACCTGGTCCCGTGCTCTGCGACCCATTCCAACCGGCAATCAAATGATGTGACTGCTGCTGCTGGGGCCATTGGCGCTGCTGCTGCTACTGCTGGGGCCATTGGCGTTGCTGCTGCTGCTGCGGCTGCTGCCACTGACGCTGCTGCTGCTGCTGCCTGTCCATCATTTGGCGCTGCAGTGCGGGACAACGACGCCAAAAGTGCCCGGTCTGATTGCAAAAACTGCATCTCTGATCTCCGCGTCCACGCCCTCTGCCCCTACCACCGCTCCCAGCGTTGCTCCTCCCTCCTGTACTGTTGGTCCCGGTCTGGGTGTGTGTGAAGTGGATGGACGGTTCTGGGCCAGCTAAGGTGCCTTGGTGCACATAGGCTGTCGGAGCACCTACGGTGTCACGGGCTTCTCCTTTGAGAATATCTTCATAGTTGCGGAGTTGAGCAAAGATGACGGACAGGTCGATGCCCTCAATCTCTGCCACAGGGTGACGGCGGAAGACGTCCCGACGGAAGTCTCTGTACTGCTCGCCCAGGTGCAGAAGCACCACATCCAGCCACTCAAGGATGGAG
Source organism: Penium margaritaceum (assembly GCA_023375785.1). Lineage (NCBI taxonomy): Eukaryota > Viridiplantae > Streptophyta > Zygnematophyceae > Desmidiales > Peniaceae > Penium > Penium margaritaceum. The sequence goes on from SZWC01020267.1 coordinate 20,250, forward strand.
CATGCCGCGCCAAGTCCAAGTAGACGTCGACGGATGTCCATAGCCTCGTCCCAGTAATCTGCTACCGGTGCTCCAGGTTTGGGGAAGAGATTGCGTAGCTTGTCTCGCAGGGTCACGACTAGCGTCATGCCTTGTTCTTCCTGGCGGGTCGTGAGATGCCTCCAGGCATCATGTGGCCGAGGGTCTCCCGTGCGAGGGTCGGTCGGGTCTGCTCCCTTTCCCCCAAAACGGTACTCGCGCAGGGCGTATGACTGCGAATCTGGGAGCGCGCGGCGCAGTGCATTGAATGCGCGAAGGAGTACTTGCACATCAGCAGTGTCTGGAGCCGGTTGGAGAAAGTAGCTCTCCAGGCCATGCTCAGCGGACCAGTCCAGGAACAGGTCCTTCCAGGCTCGGAAGTCCCTGGTGCCCAACTGTGGCGGTGATAGGTCCTTGGATCCCAAACCCAGTTGTGCGACAGCGGCGGCCGTGAGGGTCACGGCCGATGGATCACCGTCTTGGGCACCATCGGCCCTCCCACCTGCTACGCTACCCCCCGCGTTGGACATTCTCACTGCCGGGGAGGCCGGACGCGACTAGAGCCTGCTCCTGCCGTTCAAGAAAATTTTGACAGCAATCCGCCGGGCCCACTTTGGGCCCAGTTTTCGGATGAGAGCCTTACGCTCTGGGAAACTGCCTTAGGACCTGTTGGGGAACCTGCAACCAGCCCCCAAACCCTTCCCAGCCCGTTCCCACCCCACCTGCTCGGTCCCCCACTGTTAGGGGAGCCCTTGGGGTGCCTAAGGGGTCGGCTCCGCCGCCCCGTGACCACCACACGGACAGTGGGTGGCTCTGCCTCCTCAGCGCCTGTGGCGCGGCTTGCGCGGTCCCCTCTGGGCGTGTTCAACGCCCCTACACTGACCGCGGGGCTGCATGCGGCGCCGACGGCACGTGGGCGGCCACGTACCCTAATCTGGCCGCCCCTCGTTTTGCTTGCTACCCCTCTCTCTCGTCTGTTTGAGGCCAGCGAGCCTGCTCTGATACCATGAGGGAACTCCTACGACCAGATTGCACTTCGTTTCATGGAAAATGGTGGACTGTGGAGGGAGTTAGGTTCAAAACAAGTTCCTGAGCCATGAAAAAAGTACAAGTGTCCGAGTAAGAGAGGACTACTCTCTTACAGGTGAGGATCGCTAGTCGATCCTCACCCATCGGCCGGCGAGCAAAGCTCGCCGGCGAACTGCGAGGTGTGAGGACAAAGTCCTCGCACGCCCCTCGAACGTGGGATTTCCGAACTCGGATAACCCCTGGGCATGTGAACAAACATCCTACGAAGCAAACCTACAATTGTCCTAACCAAGTTCAAGAGTGTGGACTAATCTAGGTGTCACAAGCATATAACGGCATTGCTGCGAAGCTAAATTCCTACATGTGAATATCCAAGACAGAGGGACTATAGGCTACACTGCCAGGGTGGAGGCGAGCACACAAGAGCACGAATCCCAGGGCAACAAGCTGATCCGCCAGGATGCCGTCTGCTCACGATGTGTCGCCCCCACTTCCTAGACCAGCGTACCCTGCGCACTCACGACCACAAGAGAAAGTATATACAAGAGAATTAACATGGTTTTCATGTGAAAGGATGCATCTAGTTTGCTTCTTGAGGTAGTAGTCAAAGTTGAACTCATGGAACTCCATCCATAGTTTCTTTCCCTCCTTTGTATCAAGTCTTGAGATATTGCAAGGCGTGGTGTTTGGGCTGGAAAAAAAAAATCAGTGAAATTCCTTGTAACACAAACATGTCTTAGATGTGTTCTTGGTTGGGGGAATATTCTACTTATGGAATGCACAATTCAACTGAAGCCTTTCAATATTGCATGATAAATGTGCCACCAGCTACACTTGAACACCACTTGTAACGGGTCGTGTCTCCAGCTCCTACTCTGAAGTCGTCGTCGGAGTTTGTAGAATGGCGTTCTCAATCCACGTCAGGGGTTTACCCCCCTCGCAGGATTGAGGGGCAATCGTCATCAATGAACCAGAGCAGGGAGAATCAAGTATTTTGAGTCTCCGGAGGCCCATTTCCGTTTTCAACCTTACCCCAGGTTTTGGGACCCAAACCGGGTGTTTTTAACCTCAAACTTGTGCATTCGCACGAGTTTTCTGGTTTTTTTTTCACCCGTCAGCACGAAATCGTCGCGCGCGAGGCATGATTGGCAATTTCGCGCTGACTTCTCTCGTACGCCCCCTCGATCCTCGCTCTCACCTTGCCCCCCCTATCCCTTGTGCTTGCTTGCTTGCTTGCAAGGAGGGCGAGGGGGTGGGGGGGAGGGCATGAGGCCACGAGGCCTTGCCCTTGAGGCCCTCCTAGCCCCTCAGCCACCGATCGGGCTGAGGCCGCGATCGGCGACTGGCGGCTGGCCGGCTGGTGGCAGGCTGGTCGCTTGGCCGGCCGCCGGCCGTCCAGCTGGCCAGCAACAAGCTGGCCGGCGGCTAGCAAAGTGCTGGCCACTGACCAGCCCTTGCTGACATGAGGGGTGGTGCGCAACCACCCCTTGCTTCAGCGAGGATGGAGGGCCAAACTGGCCCTCCTGCTACATTCCTCCCCACATATTATGAACCTTCCCGGTTCATGAACAACAAGCAAGATTGTCAGTCAATGAGCCATCATCATTGTGAAAGAAAATTGAATAATTTCCATCACCAACTAAACATGAACACGTTGGACCTAATGTGCAGCTTGTCGGTCAACACAACTAGCAGCCTCCCCCCTTTAGGCTAGAGCGTCCGCACGACAACCATGTTGGACGTCCACAACCTCCTATGGTTGCAATCCATGAATGCCGCCCTGCTGGAATGTTGTTAACTTTTTTCGCGTTTAGGTGGTGCCTCCTGAAACGTGTCGATCCGTTAGAGCTGCCAGCTCACTCCAATACTCGTTGACCACCCCTGTGGGCAACTGAGATTCCGGCTCCCATGATTTATGTTCAGGTTCACACCCGGCCCAATGAACAAGGTATTACCTCACAACCCGCGACCGGAGAGTATGCTTTCGGTGCTGGAGTGGGCGAAGAACCTCGTATTGGCCATCAACAGCAAGGTCTGCCGGTGGTAGCTGAACGGTTCTCACATGAAACATGTCATGTATCTTCATACTTGGCGGAAGCAGCAATCAGTATGCCACTGGCCCGATGCCTGCAAAGATGGGAAATGTCCCACTTCATTTCGGTAGAAGCTTTTGTGCCCCTAGCAAATTCAGCCAAAGATTCTTATTGCTAAGCAACACTTTGTCACCGATGTCAAACGAGACCTCACGACAAATTTTTTCGGCATATGTCTTTTGCCAATGCCGAGTAGCTTGAAGGTGACCCTTCACCTCCTGTAACAAGGAGTCAATGTGCTCGGCAAAGGCTTCAGCAGAAGGAACCTATCCACCTGTACTCCAACTCTTCACTCATGAAGAGGGCACCACAGGATGCCGACCACTGTTCAACACAAACGATGTTAACTATGTAGACTCGTTCACTGAGTTATTCACCGCAAAGTCTACGAGTGCAAGGAATTTCTCCCAGTCATTCATGGGAGGGTCTATGTACATGTGGAGAATTTGTTCCACAGTGCGGTTCATGTGCTCTGTTTGTCCGTCAGTTTGAGGATGAAACACTATCAACATCTGCGACTCGCGTCCAGGTACTCGTGCATCTTTTTCCAGAACTTATTAGCAATTTTTTTTATCTTGATTGGAGATAATGCGTAATGGCAAGACGTGGTGCTTTAGGACACCCTGAAAGGAGAGACGTGTGGTCTCCTCTACGTTCACATCAGTGGTTGTAGGAATGAAGTGTATCATTTTCAGAAGATCCACAACCACTAGTATTGCATCGTGGCCACGGGCCGTGTGTAGAAGACCAATAATGAAGTCCATGCTAACGCACTCCCATGGAGTCCTAGGAATGGGAAGCTATTGGAGGAGTCCAGCATGCTTCTTATTACCAGCCTTATTCCGAAGACATGGGTCACATGTAATGCAATACTTACGAACATCGACACTCCATCCTAGCCACCAATAGTGGTCCAAGAGTGCATGTCCGGTCTTTCGAGGTCCCACATGACCTGTGACCGGCAGGTCGTGGAAATGGGAGATAATCTTTGTGCGAAGGTCTCCCAAGTCTGGCATAACTTGTTCTCCGTGCCAAAATATTTCTGCGCCCTCCACCCACCCATACTTGTCCAAATTTTGAGAGTCTAGAAACCAAGAATCCACATAGTATCCCATCCGGATCATGTTTACAACACCGTTGTAATGGATAATCTCTCGTGGTGGTGGTCATAGAGGTTCAGGGGGATCTGGTGTTTGTATTGTTTCTGTTGCAATGGCCGTAAAAAAGCCCACCGACCTCGGTGGTTGCTCTAATTTCCAAAGCTGTCGGCCTAGTGGATCGGCCACATTGATGCGTCCTGGCCAATATTCCCATGTGAACGAGAATCGGCTCAGGTATTCGCTCCAACGCAGCTGCCGTCTTGACAGGTTCGGTTGTGTTTGGAAAAACACCAATAGGTTATGGTCGGTCACGACCATGACACCCCCTTCAGTAACCTCAAGGTAGCAACGCCACATCTTGAAATCATGTACTCGTGCAAGGAGCTTTTGATCCCTAGTCGTGTACCGCGTTTCTACAGGGATGAGCTTTTGTCTCTCATACGTGACTGGCTGACCGTTCTGCATGAGGATGGCTCGGAGTCCTACAACCGACGCATCATATCAAACCTTCCTTGGTTGCACTGGATCCAAAAGAGCTAGGACAGGAGTTGTGCAAAGAAGCTCTTTGACTTTGGGAAAAGTGTTCTCACATCTTTTCACGTGAGTCTGGTCAGCGACGCTACTAGGGTTGAGTACCCTTGCATAAACTCATCAAAAGTAGTTTACAAGGCCGAGAAAAGACCGAATCTGCCCAACATTTTCCAGGCGTTGCCAGTCTACAATGGCTTGGACCTTTTGTGGGTCGACACGGATGTCGTCCTTGTCGACGATGTATCCAAGGTATTCGAGCTCGTCTTGTGCAAACTTGCACTTGCTCACTTTCGCATAGAAATTATGTTCCTGAAGAATTTTAAGGACTTTGTGCAGATGTTCTATGTTCTCTTCCATTGATTTGGAGAAAACCATAATATTGTCTAGGTAAACCAAGACAAACTAACCAAGTTGCTTGGCAAACATTCGGTTCATTTATCCTTGGAAGGTTGCCGGGACATTTGTAAGCCCGAAGCGTAGCACTCAAAACCGATAGTGTCCCACGTGTGTTCAAAATGCGGTTTTGGGCACATCATCTTCTGTGATGCGGATTTTATGGTACCCTTGAGACAAATCCAAGGACAAATTTTTTTTCCCCTTGGAGTTGGTCGAAAAGGTCCTCAATCCATGGTAAAGAGAATTGATTTTTCACCATCAGCTTGTTCAATGCTCGGTAATCCACGCACATGCGTAAACCACTGTCCTTGTACTTCACAAAAAGGATTGACGCACTATACGAAGCGCTACTTTGCTCGATCCATCATTTTGCAAGGTACTCTTTGATTTGGCGTTTGGCCTCATGCATTTTTGCTCGACTAAGGTGATACATGGGTCTGAACGGAGGGGTCGCCTCCGGTTGTAGTGGAGTCGTGTGGCCCATATGTCTTTCTGTTGGAAGCCCAGCCGGTGGGTCTTGGAATACATCTGAGAACTCCGCCAATAGGGATTTGATCTCTTGTGGCGTGTCTTCCTTCACGTCGTCCTCCACTTTCTGCACCTGAGCCAAGAAGTATCGACAACCTTGTTGAATACGTCTCTTGACCTGCATCGTAGACAAGCCAGCATACACTTTGAGTCGGGTCGGCGATAAATTTGTACTCGGAATCAACGTAAAGCGACGTTGTCCTTTCGGAGGATCAAACGCTTTGATTAAAAGCACATTAGATCCTTGTTTTCACGGAGCCAGGGATCGCCTAGCACCACGTCAAACGAATGAAGAAGGTTGAGTACCTTTAGCGTGACACTCTGTGGATACCTTTGAATACACATTTTTGCTTTACAAGTACCAATCACGGGTACCGTACGGTTGTCACCGACAAAAATTACGCCACTTGATGACTCGTACTTCATACTGACCTCTCAGGTAAAGCCAAGACTAACAAAGGAGTTTTCTCCTCCAGTGTCAACAAGTACGTTCATGGGAGCACCAGCTAGGTGTCCTTTGAACTGCATTGTCATGTTGCCTCCACTCTTCCGAGTGAACAGGCTCGACAATGACAAGCCGAGTTTGTGAAAAACACAGAATCTAGACGGTGGACGCCGTAGCTCCCATGATTTACCTACTCTAGTCCACATCTTGTGGGAACGTGTGAATTCGACTAGCACCTTCTAGTCTTTAAGTTTCATTCGGTGGGAATCGTCCACTAAATTTACCATGAATGTGATTGAATCCATTACTTTGAGGGCGTTTGCTTCAATCATTGTGTTACACAATTCTTGCACAGTGATTGGTGTCGCCACCACTAAGCAGGTTTGGTCATACGACTCATCTGGTGATGTAAGATTTAGTGGGCAATGTCAATAAGCAAGTGCAGAATGAGGTTCAATGAGAGGGGAGAAAGCAACAGAGAAATTTGAACTCGTCAAAAACTCAAATAGTTTAACATCCTTGTATGAAAACCTGAAACCACACTCATGATCCATTTCTACCCCTGAGTGGTCCCCACTAACGTCACTTAGGGGTGGAGAAAACCCACCCCACAGCCTTTTCCGTTACCACGGCCGGGCCCATTGCCGCGACCGCGATCCTGTCCACGCCCCTATCCATGGCCTCCTCCTGCACCCTCCCCACGAGGTGCTCTGGCTGCGGCTAACGCCACGGCCTCTTGTCCACCATCATCAGCCTCAGGGCACTGGGCCTTGAAGTTTCTGGGCTGCATGCGGTTGTGGCACAGTCCCTCGCGGAAGGCCGTGTTACGACGCTCGCGTGCCACATGCAGCTCGTCATTGTGGCGTCCACGCTCGTGGTTGGGGGGCTTGTTCCCACCAGTCTTCTTGGATGAGGGATTTGACAACTGCTTGCCCTTGACCCCGCCCCGCTGCTCGACTATCCCTCCAGCCCGTGCAGCCTCCATTCGTGCATCGCGATCTTGCTGTGCATGTGCGTTTGGCCATGCATCTGAGTAGTGCTTCGGGTTCACCGAATACACTTCACTCATGTAGTATGCAACGCCCTCCAGCTTGTCCAAGCTTGGCCCATTGCGGTCGTGGTGGTCTTGTCCTTTAGCTTCTCGCTATGAAGACCATCACGCAAGTACTCCAGCATCAAGTACTCTGGGTACTTGAAGGTCTCGGTACTCTTGCTCTTGGTGAAGCTTCCGGCTTCCTCCAAGAGTAGGGTAAACTTGCTCAAGTAGGCCTCAAGCAAGTTACCCACTTGCCTGAAGTCCTTGATCTTGTGGAAGGCGCGCTGCGCCTCCTCACGTTGGGTACACTTCTTATGCATGATTGCGTAGAAGGCTTCCCACGGCATAGGCTTCCACTCAAGGTGAGGCCTTTGCGCACTCCACTCCTTGACCACGTACTTGAAGAGCTTGTCTTCAAGTCGCATCATCGCAAGGTTGTCCCACTATCTAAGTAGAGCCTTGTGGAGGCGTAGGACGTGATGTATGCTGTTCAACAAATTGGTCAGTTTCACGCCCTTTTAGAAGATTTCCACACTGTGGAGGAAGGACGTGTTCACAACCGGCCCCAGAGTTGTCGAGGTAGGCAAGTCATCGTTGCAACCGGCAGTGGAATCTTCAGCTGCGACGTGCTGCGCTTGCTACTGCATCACCACCTGGGTCACACTATGCAATGCCTTGTGGAGGTTGTTGCATTGGCGGCTTGCCTCATGGGCGGCAAGGCGCTGCAACTGGCAATCACGGTCGAGGTCCGTGATGCTCTCCTTGACATGGGCCAGCAAGTTGGCAAAAGTGAACTCTACCTCTGATTTCTTCAGAGCATTGACGATAGCCTCGAGGACCTCGCGTTGTCTATGCACCCTTACCCACCACAGGAGGGTATGGTTCACGTACACGCCTCGAAGGAGTCCGTCCTTTTGGAGGAGACTGTCATCGGCGACGACGCTCGAATGGGTGCTGTCCTGCCCCATTACGGCCACATCGTAGGAAGGGGGTTCCGCCCCCATTCCTCCGAGTGGTGCCGTATCCCCACCGTCGGTGGTGATCTTGAGTCGGCCGGCTGCCTCAACAGCAAACTCTGCGAGCCTACAACGGTCATCGCAGATTGCCTTCGCGACGTCGTTGTCCAACTCGTTCTCGCGGGAACTTCCCGTGCGACCGCTTTCAGTGCCCTTACTGCTCTCGGCAGTCTCGCTAATGTCAGCAGCTTCAGGCGATGCGGCAAGTATCTTACCCTTCTCAAGTAATCTGCTCGAGTTCGCCGCACGACGATGGCGATGATCGCGATCCTCGTCGCCTTCTCCATCGTCGGCGTCGTGCTCTTTGTCGGGGTCCCCCTCCGGGAGATCCTTCTCTGTCGCGTTGTTCATCGCATGGGGGTCGTCCACGTGCGCGTCGACGTTCTCGTCGAGCACTTTTGCGGCCTCCACATGCTTCTTGATGTTGCCGAGGTTGCCGTTGGTTGTCTTTGACGGTACGGTTGCCTTTGGTCTAGCAACCATGCTCGCGGCGCCGGCTCTCAAGACTTGGAGTCTGCCGGGGACGTGTGGTGACGCAGTCACCGACTTGCCCTTGTTGGTCTTCGACGGTCCGGCACTTGCCATCTTGTCGTCCATGCAACTAGCACGTGAAATTTGTTGTGGGGATCACCCCACAACTTTGAGGAGGGATTGCCTCCCATAAACTCCTTGCTCTCACGATCGGTGAGGCAATTATAAATTCAATTTCTATTTTCCTAGGCTGCCTTTGGCACAAGGGCGTGGGTTTTCAAAGCTAGTCTTTCTAAGTCGTGACTCATGGCGATTGGCAAGGACTAGTACCTAGGAAAACAGAAAATTAGAGTGTAAGGGAATGATGAAAATAAATGTGAGAACCGCTCACAAAACAAGGATAAAGAAGGGGAAAGGAGATCTACCATGTCCTAGAAACTCCTTCACTCCCTCTTCTAATTCCTTTTCCTCCCTTTGTCTTCTTGTCTTCATTGGTCTTCTCTTCACGCTCATTGAAGTCTTGCGTTCTTGGGCGGCGTCTCCCTTGAGACGGCGGCATTGGCGAGCCTTCCAAAAATCTTCAAGGTATTACCCACCTTCTTTTCAGGGTACTCTCGGACCGTGAGAGTCCCTAACCTTGGGAAGGGGTGCTGTCCCAATTTTTGGATGAAGAATTTTTGTGGGAGCCTTAAAAATGGGGAGGATTTTATGGTTTTTTAGGGTGGGAACTCCCCAACCCGCCCCAATAAAATCCTCCTACCCCCCTAGAAGTGAGGAGAGACTAGAAGGAAAAAGCTCCACCAAGTAGAGATTTTTTCCAGCTCTCCAACATGCTTTACGGCGCTTCAATCCGTGAAGTATGGATGCCGTAGTCCCTTCTGGCATTTTCGTTGCTGCTTGTATCTGCCGGCGGCACTTTATGTATGACGTACCCATCGTTTCTATCAAATGCTTTGTCATGGGGGTTGTCTGGCTCTAAGAACCACCGTAACGAGTCGTGTCTCCAGCTCCTACTCTGAAGTCGTCGTCGGAGTTCGCAGAATGGCGTTCTCAGTTCGCGTCAGGGGTTTACCCCCCTCACAAGGCGGAGGGACAATCGTCATCAACGACCTACAACAAGGAGACTCGAATGTTTCGAGTCTCTGGAGGCTCATTTCTGTTTTTAACCTTACCCCTGGTTTTGGGACCCAAACCAGGGGGGTTTTGACCTCATAGTTTCAAAACTCATAGTCTGTCCCAAAAATACTCGGGTTTTGTTTTTTTTTGCGTCGGCGCAAAACCGTGCGCCCCCTGGATCCTCGCTCTCACCTTGCTCCCCCTATCCCTTGTACTCACTTTCTCGCTTGCAAGGAGGGTGAGGGGGGGAGGGGGGCAAGGGAACGAGGCCACGAGGCCTCACCCTCGAGGCCCTCGTGGCCCCTCAGCCGCCGATCGGGCTGAGGCCGCGATCGGCGGCTGGCGGCTGACCGGCTGGTGGCCGGCCGGTCGCTTGGCCGGCTGCCGGACGTCCAGCCGGCCGGCAGCGAGCTGGCCGGTGGCCAGCAAAGTGCTGGCCACATGCCAGCCCTCGCTCGCCTGAGGGGTGGTGCGCAACCACCCCTTGCCTCAATGAGGAGGGAGGGCGGAACGGGCCCTCCCGCTACACCATTATATCTTAAGAGAATATCTCAATCACTTGATTGGATGTGTTAGTAACCAAGACAATGTCTATCTTTGGATCTGCCAGTCATAAGGCTGAAGCTAAGGCCAAAGAGATGTTAATGCTTCTTTTTCATTTTCTCTCCAATTCAATCCATTCAAAATCAATATTGAAGCTACAAAAAACCATTGTCTTTCTGGTGCATTCTTTTAGAAACCAATGGTTGTTTCTCCGTAGTGTTGAATATGTCTATTTGTAGTACATTTTTTTTTGGTATCGACAAGCCATACAAACTTGCTGATAAGATTAAGAGTTCTCCTAGCACATGCGTTCTTGGGATACATTACCATGCCGCTAGTGATGTGGCCCAAGTGCTTTATGCAAAATTCAGAAGTGTTGAATTTCAAGATTGTTTCATATGATTCTTCTCTATCTTAAACTTCCATTGCATGTCCATTTTGCTAATCTGTTGTGCAGTTGTACAGTAGGATGTCAGTAATGTAGAAGAGAATGAAGCCATCAAGAAGTAGTACATTACTTTGATAAATGTTGTAGGTTTTTTTGGTCATCGAAAGTAGCTTGTCCATGAACTTAAAGTTTCCATATCACTTGTCAATTGCCAACTACTTTATGTCATAATCTGGCGATTATCTTCATATAACTCAATTTTGCTGAAAAATCAAGCACGTTGGAGTTAGCTGAAATGTTTTATGAGTATAAGGGACAGGCTAGCATTTTGTTTTTGCTATGTCATTGAGTGTTTGGTGAACCACGCACATTTGCATCCTGGCCATTTTCATCGTCAAAAGTTTTGGCATGGTTTAAGGTGATGTGGATTAGAAGAAGAATCCTTTCTTTAACACTTCGTCTAGTTACTGTTTTAACCTTTTCAGCTTATGGTTACTCATGCAGGAATTCCCATTGACTATTAGTTGGTTGCTCTGTTTTGGTTCATTCTGGCGATTGGTGGTCCACAAAGGAGGCAGTGTGGTTGGCACTTCATCTAGAAACGCTGCCGTTAAATCCTCCAAAAAATATGCAAGATGGGCAAATTCTACCATAACTCTTTTCCATGTTGTTTCCAAGGTGTCTGATGATCCAGCTAATGTAATTATGGTAGTGTCATTATTCTTCCACTAATGATTTCATCTGTTTTGCCCATGGTGGTCATTGACGGGCTTCCAATATCTTTTGTACGTTGTGGGTTGCTTGATCAGTGGGAGAGGAAATTTCGCACCTCCAATGAATAAGTGATTTACTCCATTTGTCCAAGAAACCTGTGGACTGTGGCAACATGGGAGGTATTATCTCAGAATGGGGCTTTCCCACTCATTGGGCAAGTCCTCTAGGTCACAACATCACACACCTTACCGGATTAAAGAAATGATATTCCAAAATAGAGGTGATATTAGAAGTTTTCAGAGGATGAGGATATAGCAAAGGGTTGGTGTAGACGACAACGCTCTTGTCGGAAACATCTGTCCGACTACTCGCACATTTGGATGACTCTATGCCATATGTGACATCCTTCTATCACATAGTTTGATGATGGGTATGAGGACACCCAATCAGCAGTATTCTCATGAGTGTGATTGAGGGATTGTCTTCATTTGATAGTAATGATTGTACTGGATGGTGGGGAATCGTAAAATCGTATGAGTGATGATATTGTTCAAAGGCTTGGTTTGAAGACTAAAACAAGGATTTTCTTATGAAAAACTATCTGCAAATAGCTACAAATCCAATAGGGGAGATGGGAAACTACAGGACATCATGGTCTAGAGAACTTCCTCAATAGAAGGCTAAACAATCATCTTTATTGAACATTTCACGCACCGGCACACTATCCAAATTGATTGGATTCATAGATTGGTTCAACGTTGCAATGCACACCATCAATCTTGCTTTACATGGCAAGATGATACCCGCAATGAGGAGCTCAAGCATTTCTCTTCCACATGGAGCCTAGTAAAGGAGGACATAACTGCAGGGATTGATGAAAAAACCATTGGCCTCAATACTGGCAACATTTGCACAATGCTTTCGAGGGTTTGCACCAGGTGTCAAGAATGTGTAAGGGGCTTTTTCTGAGAAAACATTCCCAAGAGCTTCGTAAAAAAATCATTACCCACACAACTGACCCATGATTGACTGAACTAGAGATGAGACAATGAGTCAAAGGTACCTATTGCGTGAGGGAAAGAATGCTAGACGAGCACAAACACTAGCTATAAAATATGCTCTATAAGGTCTTCATATGTCTGTCCAAGTCACCTTCCATAGTGCTAGTGCTTTTGTGAGAAATACAACCGGTAAAATATAGATGTGCGTAGATTGTAAGTCATTGAAAAATGTTACCATGAAGAAGAACTACTCTCTTCTGCAAGAAAACGTGATACTTGACCAACTTCGATGAGCCAGGACGTTCATTAAACCTATTTTGCAGGGATTTCATGACCATATTCATGTATCTTATTAGGATATCTCGAAGACTGTGGTTGACAACGGCCCCCTCTTCCCAGCGCCCCCTCTTCCCAGGGCTATTTGCATCCATGTCCTGCTATCAGGCTGCCTGTTGGCAGTGGTTTTTCTTAGCCCCACATGCCCAAACCAACCACCACACCTCCTTTTGCCTAACTTCCTGTCAACTGAAAGCCCTTTGAGACCCTAGACCCCAACCAAACCCTTCGCATGTACCCCATATTTGCACCCATTTGCCAGTGCCTCCTAGCCTGCTCGCTCCAAAACTCAGCAGATCAGGTACATCGCGTCATTCCTGCATCTGTGTATCCACCAAGTTCACTCTTACACAAATGCGCTGGCATCTCACAGCAGGAAACATCGCCCCAGAATTTCCCCGGACACCCCTTTTTTTTTCTGTGGCTTCACCATGGAACCGCTTTAGAACAAATACCCACAAGTGGAGAATCCTGAATACTCCACTACCCCCTCTAACAACAATGATGCTTCTGCCCTAGGCAACATCACACCAATGGGACAGCTCATTGTTGATGGGACCGCCTTGGCAAGTGTATGCCTCTCATCCTACCTTTCCCTCGTTCCTACTACCACAAGTTGAATTCTTTCCAACCGACAAATTGCCAGATAACTCTTATTCTCCTACACCCGCTCATCTTACCCTGCAATATTCCCATTAGCAATGCCTTGTACTCACCAACCCCCTCACCTCCTCTCCACCCATACCGCTTCCCACGCTGCCCCTATAAATCCATCTTAAATCTGCCCAGGAGACTTGGTGCTGGCCTTCTATACCGTGCAACACCCTTTTTCATCCTGTTTGATGGGGCCGGGGATGGCTTCCTCACAGATGCCAAACTCAATGCTATGGAGGTAGATGTCCCCTTCTCCCCCAAACACCTACACCCACCTGAGAATCACCCAGATTCATCAGGTTTCTTTACATCCCCTCACCATCTTCCTTCTCTCAACTCAATTTCCAATCAGATATCTCACCCCTCATCACTCCTCTATTTTGATGTGGAGGCCACGTGCCCACACTTGCTTACTCTCTGGCATCTCTAAACGACCTCCAAAATGGAACTTTCAGTCCTTTCATGAACAATCCCTCCCACACTACGGCCCACTCTTCGGCACCCCACCACCCCCCCCCCCCAACGATATCACAATGTATTTCTTCTATCCTCTTCCTCTCAAACCCTCTTCTTTCAAACCAAAAACCCTTCAAGTTTGTTCTGATTACAATGATTTTCCCTCATGTTCTTTGCTCTTCCTTTTCCAACATCCATGTCTTACTTGTCTCCAGAAAAAAATCTCTCCAATCATGCCTGCAAACCTTGTAGCCCTACTTTCCTACATATAATCTCCTCCATCCTCTCATGATTGGCCACTCCCCCTGCTCATCACCACACATGTCCTCCTTGCTTCAAACATCAGCTTACACTCCCACAGCCTTTTCACTTTATTTTCATCATACAGACCACAACAAACCCCTCCACAATCAACACACATGGCTACATTGGCCCACTCCACCCAAGCTGCCAGGCCTTTTACTCCTCTAGTGTCTACGCCCGTCCAGCTAGCTGGCAGCAGCCCCTCCCCTGCTTCACTTCTCCACTTGAATGTCCCCTCTTCACATGGGAGCATGACTAAATGCATCGGAACTACCACAATGTATCTTGTATACTCAGCAAAAATTAGAATGCACAGCACATATAGAGGTGTCAGAAGATGATGCTCTGCCTGAAGTAGCACGACAGCTTGAAAAGACTGTTGTTCACATGTTCACTCTTTTCTTTCTTCCAAACAAAAGGGATTTTTTTTTTTTGTCATGCATTTCATTTGTCTCCTTCTGGAGAAACTGCTCTTTGATGAAATCCATATTGTTGAGTTTTACTTGCAAGATGCATAACCTATGCCTAAAGATGGTACTATCTATCATCGCATGTTTAACACCCTCCCACGCATTGGACCAAGCACCACTCTTCGGGCATCATACATGAGGAGCAGGACTATTCCAGTACAATGGCTTGCACTACATGTCATGATTCTGAAGAACATCTTAAGGCATTCCCTCATCACAAAGGGACAGTGACTACTATCCGGCTTAAACCAAAGGAATATGACATGAAGAATGTGAATACCTAGCTCTACACTATGATTCATGCCAGCCAGACCCGGCCAAACCTCGCAGACCTCATGTTCCTTCACTACTAGAAAGACCCCTTGATTGGAAGGCACAGCGGCACCATTCGGGGAATCCGAGTCCCGCACAAGGATGACAAAGACCTCCTCACCTTCCTAGCCGGGCTGAAATTTCATCACACGGATAGGACGCATACAATTTTCATCGTCGACGTGTTCCACTGCGACTTGTGTGGCCTCGATCACAAGAGAGGACATCATCGCTTCTTCACAATGGAAACCCTAAAACAAGTCCACCATGCGAACACTCTGACAGCTATCAACAAAGCCAACAATATTACTCGCATCTTAAGAACATGGTCATCTTACACCACACATAATGAAGCTCCTCACCAAGCCTTATCCTATTGCAATAAACATATTCAAGAAGTGTGCCCTCATGGCCTATATGGAAGATGAAATCAGGCTAACACTACCAGAGATCACGACAAACTGAGAGCAGTACACATGCCTCTGGCCAAAATGCAGCCCCCACTTTGACCAAAACCTGAAAGATACACCACGCACATCTGCACCAAGGTACTATCAATATCCTAAAACTTAGGCTTGCCACCCCAAACATGGTCAAAACACTACTTCTCCCACCTTCTACATCTTTCCAATAATGCAAAACCATGCGCCAGAGATGGATGGCGAATCGACATTCCTCTGTAGTGAGGACACCTACACTGCCATCAAACCCTGGTGCCAAATCCATGGGTTCATCCTTGGCCCTGATGCTTGTTTCCGATGGAGGAGCACAACACCCTAGCATCATGCACAAACCCAACACAAAGCGCTCTGCCCGGGACTTCCTCAAGTGACCCCTCCACTAATATCACGGCAACTACCACTTATTCCCTTGTCTTGTTACGAATTTCTAGACGCGCCCATTCACTTACTCCCACTCTTCTCTCCCTGGTAGGTTACCCTACCAATGAAGGACTTCACTAATTTATCTACCTTTGTATCGGTACACCCACTCTGGTCTCACATTTCTACCCTTGAGGAAGACAAGACTGCCACCACAGAACAACTCATGCTCTTGTATACTCAGTTTCAAAGCTAGTCTGTATACTGTATTGCTCACTTTTGCCATCTGTTTTGTGAAGTTAACTCCCTCTCTCTTTACCTTCCCCGCCAATCTCTCCCCCTCACTACAACCACACATCAGGCATTTTCTCTTCAATACACCAATCCATAACTCTTGGGCCTCATCTCCCCATCTCCCTCGCCACAACCAAAATCACAATCTCATCTATCCCTCTCCCTATCTCCTCCCTCCCCTTAAGAATATCCAACATCCGAGCCTCCCCTTTTGCACAAACTCTCACCATACAATGATCCACATACATCAAGACTTAGAACAATTGTGGGGTGCATTCGTTTTCCAAATCCAAGTCAACCAAAATGCCTCCTCCATCTCTCCCTCCTTTTCTAATTCACATGTTAATAACTCCCATGGGAACACAATAGACGTACTCGACCCGGACTATTTCCCATCATGCTACCACCACGTCTGTCACCCATATCCCCCTTCCTCCAATCCTCTTCTCCTGGATGAAGCATGAATGGCACCAACTTTTGGCACGCCCATCCCTCGTTACCGCCTAAAACACCTTATTGACCTTCAAAAGGCCAAGCGTAAGCTGAATGATCCCAAGGTGTGAGCCAAAGGGCCCTCCTTTTTTTGTTAGCAATTCAATAAACTCAACATAAACATCAATGGAATGAATTCTATAGAAAAGGTATTATCTTTTGTACCAATTCCTACACGCCCATTCAATCTATGAAGCAGCCCTTAATGAAATGATAGTTACTACTCCAAACTCCTTAATCTTCTCCCAACTCTCCTCAAATGACCACCCCTCGGTGTGAATCTCCTTGTCGTAAAAAACAAGAGGCATCGTTGTAGCAAAACACCACTTGATCCAATTGTTTCATCTCAAAACCGTCATTCCAGGACATGTTTTCTCTATAACCTCCATTGGTGTACTGAGCTCATCTCCACCATACCAGTTTATGCCCCCACACAACCCGTTGGTCATCTCGCCTCTTGGAATACACTGCGCGATACCATAAGGACACCCCATCTTCTCATTTTTGTGAGGAATTCCAACGATTTTGTTTGACCATTGGCCAGAATCCCCCTTGCCCGTGACCCCAATTCCGATAATCATCTGCCCTCATATCCAATATCCATCTCTTTCATACCTTCTACCTTTTCCATCCCCTTCTTGGATCTCACATTTGGCATCCAACTTCTCGACTAGACCATACATGCCATCATCCAAATCTCTCCTCCCCGGTCCATAAAATTGCACACCACCTCCTAGACAAAAAACTCCCATTCTGTACACACGCCAAACTCCTTGGCCCGATTTACTCCACAACTCAATAATGGAAAATCCTCTTTTAAATTGAACACATCCCTATTGTATAGACTCTTTTCCTAGATTTTTCTTCCATCCCTCATTCAATATCACTGGCTTCTAGCCAAGCACATCTTATGAGGAAGATCAAGCAGTTTAGCCACAACGAGGTTGAATGAAGGCAAAAAAACCCTCCAGTACCTCAAAAATCAATTTTCCTTGGCCCAACAATCCTTCTCGTCTAACTCCACCCCAACGCTTTATGCACACCTCCACACGCTCTAGCAACAGTTACACATACAATTTGTCCTGCCTCTTCTCACACAAGGAAAAACCTATCCTCAAATGGAATACACATGGTAAACGTGCCTCATCTATCCTTAATGAAAGGCTTCCCCCCCAAACATCCCTCACACATCCTCACACTATGCAACACCGATGACTCACTCCTCACAAACCCTAGGTATCTCTCTCCAAAACACCTTCGAATACATCTATCGTCGAACATACGTAGTGCAGTCATTTGATACTGTCCAACTCCCATCATCTAGGAAAGGTTTCCCACCCCATACATTCACCCAAATTGCTACCCCGATAACCTGATGCAAAATCATGGATGCCGCACTTAGCCAGTTGCTCCACAAGACACCTCGCCCGGTTGGACTTCTTGGTGAAACCTACAAGCCCTTCATTACACACATCGCCGCTCAATCCTTTCACTTGTACAACCAACTCTTTGAGGATCCCTCAAAGTCTAAAAGTTTCACATCTTCAATCACCACCATTGTTCTTAAGGAAGGAGATCCCTATGACACCACAAATTGAAGACCCATCTCCCTTCCAAACTGTCAAGTAATAGATGCCCACCAAAATTCTTGCCACGCACCTTGCAAAAGATCTATAATGCATCATCCAGGCTAGTTCTCCCCTTAAACAAAACATCCAACACACTCTCACCCAAGTCCATAACCTCTACCAGTGGGCTACTTGAACCTCTTCGCCACTCTTTTGTTAAGAACTTCAAGAAAGCATACGACTCCCTCAACCGTGAACACCTCCACGAAGCCCCCAACCATCTGGGCTTTCCACTTACCTTAATCAAGTGGACAGATTGTTTACCCCACTTCACCCCAACACGGCTCTCACTAAAATCTACCTTACATTTGAAATCCCCCTCCTTTCCGGCGTTTGGCAAGAATACCTGGTAGCCCCCTTGCTCTGCATTCATGAAATGGAACTCATTCTATAACTCCTCTGCCATAGCTTTCATGGGATTCAGATTTCCCCACATCTCAGTTAATCCTCAATTGGCTATGCTCACGACACGACACGACACCACTTCTCTCTTTCATGGTGGAAATCCAAACTACCTCATGATGCCTGAGAACAATAGCATGAAACAATGGACCCCACGTAAACTATAGAAAAACTCATCTGACCCCAGTTGGAGCCCACACTAAACAACAACACTCACCCTTTACACTCCCCTCCAAACCAACTCAAATCATAGGGCATATACTTTCCACACACCTCAACCTAGACAAAACACGTAGCCCTTTTGTTCAACAACTTCACATGTCAACACTCCTCTAGCAGAATTTAAAAACCCCAACACAAACCAAATTCATTGAGATAAATGCATACCTTGATTCAAAATTTCTCTATCATTATCACATCTGCCTTCTAGCATAACATCTTCCACATATGAATTTTCTCCTCCTCCCATTTCTATCCATAAACAACAAGCACACAGGTCTAGGAAACGGTCTTTGTCTTCACTACATTGGTACAATAGTTAGGCCTCCCTCTAAGGACGAGCTTGGTGTCAAAAGACCCACCGTTGTCAGTGAGGCACAAGGTGCCAGATGAATATGCTTGCTCTTCTACTGGGAAGAAGCACAATGGAAGTATACTTTGCTCTTCTCACAAGACTTCTAGTGGGGACACTCCTTTCTCTCTGACCCGTCAATATTGCGCCTCAAGCTCCCATCAATTCACGAGAAGTGGAAGAGCGCCTTCAAATACTCCCTCCTTTCCAAGTCATCTATTTCAAAATCTAGGTTGAAGAGATGACTAAAAAATGCCCCCCCCCCTCTCACGGATCATGGGTCCACAAAACCATCCTTGACAAAACGAAAGACTTGCTCCCACTTTCCTGGAGAAGATCCCCTCATTCCCGTCAGTCCACAAACACACCCGTCATGTCACAATGCAAGACCTGACGGGACTCCTTGTTAAGGTAACTCTTCTACTCTCGCAACCCTCCATTGACTCAGCATTATCGATGGCAGTCAATCTGGTCTTCCTTTCACTCTGCCTACGTCCCTGGATACCGAGTTTTGATGTATGAGGAAAGCAGCTGACCCTCGTCATCGTGTAAAAAATGATTCCATTATTCGCCTTCCCGCTTTACCTGACATCCCCACATATCGCGTCCACTCGACCGTCCCTACACTAACAAAGATTGTCCCTCACCTCCTTGCGAGACATAAGTTTTGCCAATCTTAAGATGGAAACTAGAGGGGGAAACTCCCTAACGGAGTTGTTGACTGGAGATTGCTCCGCAGCTAACACAACTTCCTCCCACTTGATTTTCGAGATGAAGATAAAGAAAAAGAATTGCTTCTTTGCTCCATACATGTGGTTGGACGCACTTGCTTGTTGTGAAATGGATGAAATTCATGTCTGCACTGCTAAACAGAAGAAGCAACTCAACATTGCCTCCTTTTATGCCCTTGTCTACAAGCCTCGGAGTCCCAACTCTGCACCATTTCACATCCTTTTTCATGAAATCACCCCTTCCACCGTCGAATTTCTTATCCGGAACATAAAACCAAGCATACTTGATCAATGTACCAATCCTTTGCGCCTCACTTTTTTAACTTACTTGGCTGGGGAGGTGGGCAAATCCCACGCTCTCTCCATGCAAATAAGGTCACATAAATGTTTCCAAACACCTTCCAAAAACAAATCTGGGCTTTTTTTGAACCCTTCTATTGTAGAAAAAGTTCAAATCGGCTAAGGCCAAGATGAAAAACATCAAGGACTTTTCTAACACAATCTACAACAAAAAATCCCCTTCAACAAGAGATTCAGCTCATTTGTAAGATCTTGACTCACCTTTTTGGTGCAGGAACTCTTCACTCGTATCTGTAACACAACCTTGGAGGGTTCGGGCTCAACCCTTGGGCTCCTTGGGTGCTGAGGTAGTGTCCCCCCCCCCAGTCAAGCAAGACAGCAGGTTAGAAAAAGTTACGTCAAAGGGCAAAATCGCCAGTTTATCCAGGCGCTCGGAGGGTTGACCCTGGCATATCCACGAGCGAATATTTATGTCCACCGTATCTAGCACTTTAGAAAATGAAGGACGTATCTAGCCTCGCTCACCATGCTTGACTAGCAACATGTGTCCTTGATTGAGCATGGCGAGGAGGGTCATGTGATCGTTGCTAGAGTGTGACCCTCGCTCCCTCGCAGCATCACGATCGAGCGATGACCCTTTTTTCAATAATGTTTCGACGCACAAACCCCCTTACTACGATCTAGGGTTTTGTATATTCTGCGTGGGCGAAGCTTGCGCATAACATGATAAACACTACATCGTAATAAAACCCGACATCGTACATAAAACCTTACATCGTAATTAAACCCTACATCGTACATAAAACCTTACATCGAAACAGGGGGTTTTCACGTCGAATTGTTTTTTAAGAAGGGTCATCACTCGATCGCGATTGAGCAAAAACGCCCACTTCAGAATCTTTTTTTTTTGCGACACGCGAAACACCTAAGGTTTTCAGGAAAACATTTTGAAACCCAACCCCGAATTGCATTCGGGGTTGAGGGTTTTGTTTTTTGTGCGGGCATCAGCTG
Source organism: Penium margaritaceum (assembly GCA_023375785.1). Classification (NCBI taxonomy): domain Eukaryota; kingdom Viridiplantae; phylum Streptophyta; class Zygnematophyceae; order Desmidiales; family Peniaceae; genus Penium; species Penium margaritaceum. Next base: position 41,456 of record SZWC01020267.1, read on the forward strand.
GGCCCCGTGGCAGCGGGGCCCAGCGGACTGCCTTTCAACGCATGGGGTGTCTCGGGCACCCCACGCAAACCCCACGCAACCCCCTCCCTTGAATAAGTACAAACACCTTAAAAGTAGGTCTTCTGGTTGTTCAAGGGGCCTGATGACGTCATAGCTCCGACGCTGCATTTAATGCAACGACGACATGGTAATTGCGTGCTTTTGTTGGATACATTGTTGTTTTTCTTCGACTAGTGGATATGTTAGTATTCAAGTTCATATCCGCTGGACATGGCGTTTGTAAAGAGCGGTTACTGGATATGGGTGGATTATTCACGAAACGGGGGTGTGACCATATACCCATCGATTTCCCGATAGATCCCCCATATCCATGTATCGCTCTTTACGTACCCCATATCCATACAGCGATAAATTTTTGTCCCCCATACCACATGTTTGCTCTTTTTTACCCCCATTTCCATTGTCGTTTTGAAAAGAATGAAACGTCCACAACATTTCAATTGAACAACCATATGTCCACACCGAAGTGCACGCTGTCATTCACTCATTGTGAACGGAACCCAGCCGTATTGGCGGTTATGCGGTGTGCCTCAGACAGAAGGCAAATTCACCTGAGAACTATATGAAAATGGTAGAGACGACCTCCTCTGAATACGGACAATGCCGATAGTGTCGACATGAGGTTGTTTGTGCCCGCGAGACAAACGGAAAACATCCTTTTGGGGTGGGTGGGGGTGTGGTTTTCCATATGAAAGCACAATCTCGTGAGCTTCGATTCGAACCCGCTTGTACATGCCGTGAAATGACGCAATGACTTGACTTCAATGCTGTGAACAGTCGATCAGGAAACTTTTGACAAACGCCGCTGACAAGCGTGATTGGTCGTTTCATTTTGTACTGCTGACTATTGCGATTGGTTGTTTCATCGCCCACCACCACGAACAAGACGCATTGTTGCGTAACCTTGCTCACTGCGTCAAAGGACGTCAGTTGAACGTTAAAACCCACTGTTTTCACCGATGACTTTGCGGTTGTTCGGGTAACTTGTGCGATAGGGTCCCAGTTGTCCACTATGGACATGGACCGGATGTCCGTAGATTGGCAACTCCCTCCCATGCTCAGCTAGGGTGACATCGAGCACAGTCGACGTGGTCCATGGGGTGTGGACATTCCTGTTCCACCCAAACCAACATGTGACGAGGCCGAGGCTGCATGGCGCAACGTGAAGGTTGCTTGGGATGCCATGTATGACCATGACCCTCCTAGTTCTCACGCCATGTATTGGATTGTGGGTATGCGAGCTCCAACCAGCCGCCCAGTGTACGTAAAAAGTGATTCGCAACCGTGGGTGCAGATGCATCCCATCACATTGTCGTGTATGTGACCCCATGGTTCTATTGTCATTAATCTTTTGCTTTTTACAACCGGATGCCCAAATGCGTTCACTGCCTATGCGCCTTCTCAGCGTCCATCCGCAAGACATACTATGTTCATATTATTACATGTTTGTTATTGCACATCTGTCTTCCATATTCATCGGGTAACGTTGCACATGTACTGGTGCGTTCTGTTGGGTACACGATTAACATGTTTCTGGGTTGATACACAACATCCCCACTGCACATATCACCCAGAGTACCAATAACTAGCACAACCAGGCCTTTTCAAATACATCATTGTGTCTATCACTTGCACATCAGGCATTGAAAATGTACATCCATTCTCGTGCTCCAGCGCACTTAGTGTGCACAGCCTTCGATGAATGGACCTGGCCGTCCACTGACTAACCATCCCTGGACCGTAGGTGGCAAAGAATGGATCCAGGCCATCGTCTCATAGGCAGGACGCGAGTTGTTTGTCATACAGCAACCATCAGGGTAGCAGTCAACAAAGTGCACATCGTCTTCCGTGTCCGAGAACGTAGAGTCAGCGCCCTCTACATCACAGTCCTCCAAGTCGTAGAAGACATCTTCCTACTCCTCCTCACATGCACTGTCTGCTTTTTGATATGCTCCATGTTGACAAGGACACATGTACATCTTCATAATGTGAACTGGCCTTGGTGTCCAATCCTTCCATGTCATGAGGAAGTATGTTGCACCGGCTGCAGCCAGGAAAGAAGTCACTGAATCCATGGTTTTCTGTGTCGGTGTGCTAGTGAGAAGACTAAGCTGGAGGTGTGTTGAAGAGAATGGACCACGGGGCAATCCACGTCCTTTATACCTACATGTAACACACTTGTTTCGTTTATTTCCTCCAGTGCAATTCCATGATTTAGTATTGTGATTATGTGTACGGTTTGCACTCACTTAAGCAAGGGTTTAACACTTGTTCACTAGACAACATGGTTCATGGACAATTCTCTTCAACACTTGCAAAAACACTCTGGCTTTCATCACCCCATGACAAGCATCCTATCCCACATGCAGTACCCCCCTAGTCTTGCTGGCCCTGCAACAGTCCTCCTGGTCAAAACCTAGGCCCTCTGACAGCCCATGTAGACCCAGTGTAGGAGGTAAGGCAAGTTCCTCCTCTTCCAATTTGATCACTGTTGTTCTGACCACGTGTGCTTCAACCCTAAACCATCTTGGACATGACCTGCAACACACACATGGCGATAGGAGTGGAGGAATGAGTAACCCTGAAGATGTCAGAGATGTAGACCACTAAAGACCACGTTTTGCAGCAACATGGCAAACTTACCTTTTAGAAGACATGGGGCTCGTCATCCCACTCCTCTGCGCACTCCTTCCACCCGTCCATGACACAAGCTTGTTGCTGTTCACGGACTGCTCTTGCCTCCCACTCCCTTTGTTGCTGCGGGTTAGTGAAGTGGTCGCCGTCCTCGGGCTCCTCATCATCCGAGTCACTCAGAAAGTGCCGTTCAGGGTCCTAGATCTCTTCTTGCACAGTCATAACATGCTGCCTCGGGGTCGTACTCAGCGTCGTCAGTTGCGCGACTTGCCGGTCATGTTGCCCTTGCAGTTGCCGCAACGACTGCAGAGGCTGCAGCAACAACTTTGTTTGTTGTTTCACTGGTGGTCCTACGCCTCGCCTGCCCCGTCCATCCCCAGCCTGTGCCAATCCCCAACATGCTGGTCCCTGGACTGTCGTCTAAAAGAAGGACAATGCTCTATGATGTTGTGCCAACAACATGTGCACCAGATGCGGTGTTGCTGGGTGTACCTGTGGCAGCATGAGCAACTTTTGCTGCAACAGCCGTACCTTCTCTCTCTACTTGGGTCTCAATCGGAGGCCACCTACCAGCTTAGGCCTCTGTCCTCACGGCATCTTCTGTGTGTTGTAGCCGGTGTTTTAGAGCATTGGCTGCTGCCTTAGCTGCAGGAGCCACAGCAGGCTCGTTTGTACACTTCTTCTTTGTGTGTCCCTTCTGGCCACATCGGGGGCAAATGTAGTTTTTGCGTCGCTTGTCCTCGCGGTCCCATCGAGTACTCTTAGGCCGCCTTGCTCCACGTTTAGGTCCTAGCTGCTGCCACATCACACCTTCGGGACTTTGAGTAATGCTGGGTTGACGCCAGGCATGGGGAAGTTGTATGTGCGCCTGTATGCCATGTGTGTTAGACCAATGTCACACAGTGCATCGGCTTGCTCCCCACGGTCGATGACGAATGTGCATGCATGCGCACAGGGCTGCCCCCACTCCTTCCACGCTCCGCAAGTGCATGTCCGGTCTTGCACGTTCACCATACGCGTTCTGTAGTTGGGCCCCGTCACGTTGCAACTGTGGGGCCCTTCCTCGACGACACCGTAGTTGTGCGTAAGGACGCCACTGTTCAGGAGGCGCTTTGTTAGTGTTGGGGCAATTTGACCCTCGCACGATTTGCTCAGTTTGCGTCTGTATGTAAGCAAGCGTTGTACCCATGTGTACAGAGACACAAAGCAGTAGAAGGAAACTGTTTCCTACACTCAACGATGCAGGCGTTCAAAGACTCTATCGCGTTCGAGGTGGTGTGTCCACCACGACCGAGTGGACAGTACAGCCGGGCCCAGTGCTCCTTTGGGATGCCCCCCTCCCCGTCTGCTCTAAGAAAGTACACTACAGCGTGGGAGTTGACGGCACTCAGCTGCTCTTCACACCTCCTCCATTCTGCGGGTGTGAGAGCATGTGCCAGCCGCCAAAACTAGTACCCAGCTTGCTTCCCGAACTTATGCCTTATATTCTGCCGCAAGAGGTAGCAGCGGTAGGTGTGATGAGCACTGGGTAGCTCCTTCGCCACGGCATTCAACAAACCTTTGTCACGATCAGAAATGAGGACCGTGCCCTTCTCTACCGTCGTTGGATACACGATCGCCAGCTGCTCCACAAACCACTTCCAGTTCTCTTCATTCTCCCCCCTGCACCATGGCCCACGCCATCGGCACAGCGTTGTCGTTGGCGTCGAAAAACTGACTGATGAGGAGCACCTGTTTGTGCCCATTCTTGAGATACGTGCCGTCCATCACGAGGATTCGACGAGCGTGCTGCAACCTGAGGACAGTAGTACCTAGGGCGAAAAACGCCTTGATGACCACACCCTCCTTGGTCGCCTCCGCGACTACATGCATGTTTCGGTCCACACGCTTCAGCTGCAGACCACGTGACACAGTTTGTGAAAAAGTTCTTGCATTGAAAATGTGAACAATACGTACCTCTTCACAGTATAGTGGGAAAAGACTCCATGATAAGGCTTTGGGGCCGATGATGTTTTCTTGCGCCTTACTCTTCGACCGATACATCGTGTTCTTGTCGACCGCTTTGCAGGTGGCTTTGCTAACAACGGCTGCTAACGTCTTCACGTCAGCTGTGGGGTTCCGCTCCAGCGTCGACCCAATATGTCGCGCCACCCACTTCACATTCTCCGCCGGGTCTCCGCGACCAACACCCGGGACACACTTGTGTCCGTCGACAAACTCGTCCACCACGACACCAGCGCCATTTGGCGCCACATGGGCACTGAATAGCCACGGGCACTCTTTGTCCTTGAACTGCCCACACCGTGCAGTGAACCGCGTCTTCTCACTGCGCAGCCACCGAATAGTCATTCGATCGGTGATGGCGTAGTCATCCACTGCTGCGCGTGCCTCAGCTATGTCACGGAACGACATCCCAACGGGAAAAGTAGGCTCTGCCTTTCTGCGCTTTGGGGTCTGACCATACGCCTCATCGTCTGAGGACACTGCACCAGAAACATGGATACGGCACGATTGAAGGGACAGATGGATGACCTTACATTCTTCACACTAGGGGAAAACGGGACACAATTTCTACCATCAACATGATTCGGGCGAGACAACCTCAGTGTGTCTCTTGCTTGTTCGGGCGAAATGAGGAGCACCTGAGCACGTTGCTCATGCTTAATGTGGTCGTCGTACAGGAGGTTTCGGGTGGATGGGGTTTGGGGCACGAGACCTGGCTCGTTGAGGTGCGGGCGTGAGAGACCACGACGTTGGGGGACCAGAGGAGCGTCGTCTGACCTACGCTTGCAGGACGCAACCCACTACAACCGGGCAGCCATCTTGGACGACTTGGGTACAATACATGTAAAACTGCAAATCAAATGCACTAGACACCCAGGCTCACCGGGCTCAGAGGTGTCAGCAAGCGCGTCCATGGCGCGCGGCAGCCGTGCGTGGTGGGTGTCTGACGAGCATGACGAAGCCTTGGACCCTACTCTCGACAGCGGTTGAGAGTGGGGTCCAAAGCGGGACCAACGTACACACTGGACAAGACGTTGGAAGACGATAGTCTCCCCGCCAATCCTTCACGCGTCGTGTGCATGATAGACAAAATAAACATAGTGGCACGGTTTCGTGGGGATTCGCCGTGCGTCCTCGGACATGCACGTTATCCGACCCGGTGAGTTTCACTGCCTTACCTCAAGTCGGCGCATGGAACGTCGCGAAAGCGACGACTTGTCAACGGTGGAAGGCTGGCGGTTTCTGATAGCGACGGCCTGATGGCTGACTTTGCGTGCTGTCGTTTACCGTTGGGACTACCGCATTGAAGGATGGGTTTCGTGAAAGGACGATTATCCCTTGGTGAATACCGTTTACACAAATGGGAAGTCCGACAAGTTTCCTTTGCATAAATGTTGAACCCCCACAATACAATGGGCGTAGGGAGGGGTCGCTGACATATTACGCCATGCACCCGACACTATTGGACAGTCTCAATTTTGGGCGAAAAATGATCGATGATCCCCACCCGGCCGTTGAAGAACAACGGACAGTCAACTTTTGCGCATTCACCAACTTAACTTTTTAATGAAGTATTAAAAACCCCATGTCCACCTCCGTAAAACAATTACGCCACACCGGTGTGGTGTAATTTTTGAGCCCAATCTGGATATGGCGCAGATAACACCGCCCACACCGGATATGGGATTTTTATTTTTAAGTACATGGATATGGGGGATCTAAAATTCCGCATTTGGATATGGGAGGGTCCGCCCTTCGGGAATGTAGATATGCGAGCTATTTCGCCCTTCACGAAATCGGCGTTGTATTGTTAACCCCCCGTAAGTAGAATCAAGTGTAGGTCCGCCTCTTGTCGTGGTTTGCTTCAGAAGCAGCGAGGGTTCTTGCGTTGCTCTGAAATCGGCAGTAGGTGCCGTACTCGCCGGATCTGGAGTATAACACATCTGAGCGATTCAATTGGAAATGAATCCCGAGATTCTCTCTTGATAGTCTGCTCCTTCCAGTAAACCTCATCGGAGGAGACCATTGAAAGTCGACAGTCTCGTCTGATCGGACGGCCGTCGATCGTCCGTTTGACAAGATCGCTGCCTGTTTGTAACGGGGCAAGTCCCCAGCGAATGCAAATTTCCGGAAGCGACGTGTCGGAACGCAAGGCCGATGCCTCTGTGTTTTCTTAGAATCCGACCGACAGGAATGTACGGTTACTGAATACACTATCGTCGGGTACTGAGAACGCAATGGCAACAGTCTCCACGAAAGTTCTCTGTCGAGTTTCTCATTGCGATAACCAGTGAAATAGTCCATTCTGCCGACCGATGCATTCGAAAGAACCTCTCAGATCCATTGACCTCAGAGTTGTCGTTCATCGATCGACGGCAGAACATCGACATGAAGCTACGGCGCCGCGAGATGGCCGTCCGTTCTCGGGACCCGTACCCTTACTTTGTTCACTTGCCTAAAGAACGCAATTTTTCTTCTCCTATCCGCGCAACACGCCTGCGAAATGCAAGCACCGCAACTTTTCCCCGTTCAAAAGGCTGGACTCCCTCCTGCTGCCAGCGCAACGCCACCCCTCCCCACGCACCACCATCTGCTGCTCATCGCCACCCCCACTTGCCACTGCTGGTCGGTGAATGTCTGCGTGGTCAGGTCTCCGCGTGCGTCTCGTCCTTTTCGGCCCTTTGTCGGCGAACGCCGGAGATGAGAGAGCGCGGATGACTGGATGAAGACTGGGTCAAGTTTCCTAGGCTGGGATGAGAGACTCTGAGCGAACGGGTGAAGCTAGACTTTAGTTACGCACTCACGCCTGCCTCCTAGGTGTCACAAAGCTCCAGGGCAAGTACTGCCGCCACTGCTGCCGCTGACGCTGCTACTGCTTCTGCTGCTTCTGCTGCTGCCGCCGTTTTTGCTGCTGGACGTTTGTTAGGGAATGCGAACGCGACCCCGTGCTGGACACCAACTGCCCTGCGCAATGGAATCGGCAGTATGCGCTACAAGTGAGAACTCGTTCTTGTCCTCTTGCGGCCACGAGGACGGCGTCGCTTGGGACACCATCTGCCGCTGCGGAGCTGGCGGCATTCGTACCTTTGCCGCTGCTGGCGCTGCTGCTTCCGCCGTTGATGACTGCGTCGCAGAGAGCTCACGCTGTTCGAGCGCTACGATGAATGCCGACTGCTTCTGCGCCTCCCGGAACAGCAACAGGTGCAGCAGCAACGCAGCAGGTCGCTGTGGCACAGGCCGCAGCGGTATCAGAATGTGCCAGGGGCGCAGCAACAGCGGCGTACGCAGCAGCAGCAACTTCAGCAACGTAGAACACGTTCAAAACTGGGGATGTTGGACAGCCGGGCTGCAACGGCGGTCTCATCGACGACGACAGCAGCAGCAGCAGCAGCTGACCGCCGTCGCGTTGTTAGCCGTCGTGGCCGCAGCCATAGTGCTATGTTCGCAGCAAACCCCTGCTGCGGCGCAGGTGGCGAAGTCAGACGTTTACTACGGGATCCCGTACCAGCAGTGCACCTTGCCGCCCACCCTGGTCAAGGAAAAGATCGGGGTGAGCAAAACTGTGCTTTGGATTCCTTCGCACAGTGCCTAGGATTGCCCTGGCTCTCGTTCTCCGCTTACTTGCTTTGCTTTGCTTCGCTTTGCTCGGACATGCTGCTTCAGGTTGCCTGAGAGCCTGCACCACCTCCCGGTCCTGCTGTTAACGCTGATGCCCGCTTGTTCGACGCTGCTGTTGCTGTCGCGCGCATGGGTTGCCGTTGCTGCTCGCCGCTGCTACTCGCCGCTGCTGCTACCGCATCGTACTTTGGGAGTATCCTGATGTTGCTGTTATTGACGATGCCGTTACCAGTGCCATTCCCGCTACTGCTGCTGTTGCCGTCGCCACAGCCTACGGCCATTGGCGTCGCCATCGCAGTTGC
>SZWC01020269.1:7831-30331 GCA_023375785.1 Penium margaritaceum
ACACGACACGACACGACACGACACGAGACAAGACAGGGGCACCTTGATGTCGGACGCCATGTGGAGGTAGGGGATGCGGCCACAGCTCTGTTGGTGGAACGTCGGAGCGTCCCCACAGCTTCCCGCGGTGCGCCGCAGCAGCGCCGACGTCTCCCGCGTCTGTTGGGCGATCGCGTCGCATCGCATGCAGTCGCGTCAAGCCACGGCATGCCAACACGCATGCCATGCGTAGACATGTCAGGATCGCACCACAGCACCTCACATCAGTCCATGCCACACCTTGCCACACCACACCACCCTTTTCTCCATGCACCGTCACACAAGCTCAACCTCAAGCCCGACACATCACGAACGATTGATCGAAACCAGGCTGCGTCAAGGAAAGCGAGGCTATGTCGGTCAGGTGTCCACATTGCACTATGAGAATAAGTATGCAGATAAGCACGCACGAACGCACGCACGCACGTACACACGCACGCACGCACGCATGCACGCACGCACACACGTACGCACACACGGACGCACGCACGTACGCACGCACGCACGCACGCACGCACGCACGCACGCACGCACGCACGCACGCACGCACGCACGCACGCACGCACGCACGCACGCACGCACGCACGCACGCACGCACGCACGCACGCACGCACGCACGCACGCACGCACGCACGCACGCACGCACGCACGCACGCACGCACGCACGCACGCACGCACGCACGCACGCACGCACGCACGCACGCACGCACGCACGCACGCACGCACGCACGCACGCACGCACGCACGCACGCACGCACGCACGCACGCACGCACGCACGCACGCACGCACGCACGCACGCACGCACGCACGCACGCACGCACGCACGCACGCACGCACGCACGCACGCACGCACGCACGCACGCACGCACGCACGCACGCACGCACGCACGCACGCACGCACGCACGCACGCACGCACGCACGCACGCACGCACGCACGCACGCACGCACGCACGCACGCACGCACGCACGCACGCACGCACGCACGCACGCACGCACGCACGCACGCACGCACGCACGCACGCACGCACGCACGCACGCACGCACGCACGCACGCACGCACGCACGCACGCACGCACGCACGCACGCACGCACGCACGCACGCACGCACGCACGCACGCACGCACGCACGCACGCACGCACGCACGCACGCACGCACGCACGCACGCACGCACGCACGCACGCACGCACGCACGCACGCACGCACGCACGCACGCACCCCCGCACGCATGCACGCACCCCCGCACACATGCACACACCCCCACACGCATGCACGCACCCCCGCGCACATGCACGCACCTTCGCACGCACGCACGCACGCACACCCGCCCGCACCCCCGCACGCAAGCACGCACCCACGCACGCCCGCACGCACACACGTATGTATGTTGCCATCTACCTTACACACACGCACCTGTCCTTATCTAGCCAAATATCCATCGACCACACACAATGCCACGCATCATCTTCGGGCCAAGGAGGCATCCAACATTACTTCCCTCGTCCTCCTTCACCACCCACGATGGTCCCAGTCCTCCCCAACCCCCAATTGCCTCCCCCACCCCCGTACCGGCAGTCACAGGCACATACCTTACCCTGCGCCTCCACAACGATCCAGAGGAAGGGTGGCGGCACAAGGCGCAACACAGACACCAGCTGGGCAAAGTACGGTGCCTGGAACGGCCGCACATACGTCGGCGTGATCAGTATTAGAAAACCTGGGCCCTGCTGCAGCTCTCCCGGAGAAACGCGCTGCTGCTGCTGCTGCTGCTGCTGCTGCCGCCGTTGGCGATGGCCATCTGAGTCAGGTTTTGTTTCCTGAGCGCTGCTGCTACTACTGCCGATGTGCTGCTGCAACGGCGTCCACACAGTGCGGCATTCCGATCCTACAGCCATGCACCGAACTGTCACAGACTGCTGGGACTTTGCATGCGCCCTCTCCTTCCCTCCCCCTCCCCCACACATCCATGACTGCAACCACCCAACTCCCACCGCTGCTGCTGCAGACTCAAGCAAGCTGCCCTCTCCAGCACCTCCAACTGCCCGCAGCCTTGCTGCTGGTGCTGCTGATGCCACTACCGCTGCTCCTGGATCTCGCTTTCTGCAGTGCAAGAGATCGCACGCCGTTCCCTTTCTTGAGCCAGTGCCAGCACCCATTCCGCTCCCGCTCACGCTTAATCCCCACGCCTGCCCTGTTGCGCTTCCAGAGCCTGCGAGGCCGTGCGCTTGCCGCGCACTCGCAGCCTTTGTCTCCACCGCACCAGCAGCACGAGCAGTGCCGCTGTCCCGTGCTTGGTCTGTCTCAACCTGCGAGCAAACGCACTCGTCAAACGCTTCCCCAGTCGCTGAGTCTGCACCAACTGCCCCTGCGTGCCTCTCCGCCCTCTCCGCCCTTTCTGCATCCCATTTCAAGAGCATGTCCTCAAAAAACTGCTGGATTTGCCCTGCTCCTTCCATGCCAGTGCCTGCTGCTGCTGCTGCTGCGCTGCTGCCCCTCATGCTTTTCTTCCTGCTTCGACGACCACCTCTTATTGAGCTTCTGCCCCCGCTGGCCCCACTGCTCCTGCCACCGCCCAGTGCCTTCCCCTTCACCGATCCTTGCCAGGCCCTTGCTGCTGCTGCTACTGCTGCTTCTGCTACTGTAGTGGCTGCACTATTCCAGCGGAGCCATCTAGCCGCAGAAAGCCACCAGGACTTGCCTTTCTGCGGAGCACCAAGCAACCCCTCCTCCACGCTATCTGGACCCCGACCTCCACGTTCCAGAAACGAACGCCCCTGAAGCTGCTGCCCATGCATCTGCTGCGCCTGTGTTTTCTGCGCCTGTAATTTCTGCCCCTTCATTTGATGCCCGACTGCGCCATCCTTCAAAGAATGCAAATCGTCTTCCTGTTTCCTCCTGCGCCTCGTCCAGCTTCCTCTTCCTCTTCCTCGTCCTCCACTCCTTCCTTGTCGTGGTCTTCTGCTGGATCCATTGTCGTGTGCCTCTCGTGCTGCGCTGGTGTGCACCCAAGGACGTTGCGAGCTGTCCGTGCTGTCTGCTGGCGGACGGTTCAGGTCCTCAGACCCTCTCCGCCAACCCGTCCAACTCGAGGCCGGCATGTACGGCAAAACTGACGGCAAACCTCGCAGTTCCCCCCGCTGCGATACTGGCAAGCGCATTGTGTGCAGCGCCGAGTGAGCAGCGACGAGCACAAGCAGCGGCAGCAGCAGCAGCAACAGCAGAAGCAGCAGCCTCCGCCGCCGTCGCCGCAGCTGAGGATATTGGCCCTTACAACCACCATGGCTGCTGCTGCTGCTGCTGCTGCTGTTGCTGTTGCTGCTGCTGTTGCTGCTTCGACCCTCAATGCACTGGCATTGGCGGCGGAGGCGGCGCGCTGAGCACAGCAGGCAAGCGTGCAGGGAGGAGAGGACTGCACGGGAAAAAGAAGCCGCCCGCCGATTCCCACTGCAGACGAGCCAAGGCCGACTGCGGCACTCATCGGCAGATTCGGAAGACGGCAAACCCTCGTGCACCATGGAAAAAGCTTGCCCTCCTCGCTGGTCTTCGCGGGCTGCTGGTGTCGCTGGTGCTGCTGCCGCTATGGCTGTTGTTGTTGCTGCTGCTGCTGCTGCTGCGCCTTGCTGGCTCGCTCCTGCGGTGGCAGCAGCAGCAAAACTGTCACCTGCTGCTGCTGCTGCTGGCGAAGCGACATCCCTGTGGTGCAGGCGAAGGAGGCCCGGCGAAGCGAGCATGGTCGCCGCCTCCACCACCACCACCTGCGGAAGCTGCTGTCCCTGCTGAGGACTTGCCGAAGGGAAATTTCTGTCGGCGAACTCTTCAGCGTCGGCCCACGTGGGTAAGGACCGTTTGCAAGTGGACGAGTGGTGTCGGCCTGGACGTTCGCGCCATGGCTGGACGAGCGCGCGCGACCCCGTTGTGGAAGTGAGACTCATCAGACGTCACAAGGTAGAATCTGCCTAAACGTTCTATGCAATGGCTCACCCCATTGGGTCCGAACCGCTCCCCACACCGAACCTGCCGGTATGGATTTCCGACAGGGGGAGCGGCTTTGACCGAAGAAAGAACGAAAATGGCGCCCTTCGGAAAGTAACACACAAAAATGGCTCCCCACTAAACCGAGACTACAAAAATGGAGCCCCCCAGTAGCAAGCATACCTATATGGCGCCCCCTCAAACCGAACGCTCAATAATGCCCCCCCCCCTAGGATAGCTGCGAAAATTGGACCCAACAAAATTATCCCTCCGCTCAGTAGCACGCAAATACACCACTCCCCTTGTTCGCAATGCCATTGCACCAACCAAACTTTGTCATGAATATGGGGTCTGTCTTGAGAAGATGTGTGAAAGCTTCCTAGCAACATAGCCGATGACTAGGCGTTAGTGCCTGGTCAGACGGTGACGACAATCACAGGTCGTACACACGACGGCAAGAGTTTGGCTAGGAGACACAAGGGAGAGTGTCATAATGCTTCAATAGCATTTGTAGAGAGAAATGACAAATGACATGGCATAAGTACCTGCCGCGGCGCACGGCAGGTGTCGCACGCGGCAGTGCAAAGTCTGTCCTTAAACCGGCCCAAAAACCATTGTTTTGGCCGTAACTAAACGTAGACAAGTCAGAACGCTACACCTTCTTAACCTAAACGTGCATAATCACAAGCCAGACGCTAAGACAAGTCGCATACATGCATTTGCCTTCAAGCGGTGGACACACAATGCAAAAACATGCAAATCGGGCCCACGGCCAGTCCACCGATAAACTCTTACATCCTACATAAATTTTGTGGAAGGTCCCAGACAGCGTCCTAGGCTCTGGGGCGGTCGTCGATCAGCTTTAACCTAGTAATCCACCACCAGACAATGCACTTGTGCCACCTAGGACCGCATCAGGGATCTGCATGGGCATGGACACAGCCGAGTGGTCAAAGTAAACTGTACAGGTCGACAGGAACATCACAAATCATAACACCCCCCCATGACCCGATGGTACACATGTCCATACACGCGCAGCACTAAAAGGAGTGCAACAACAAGTGCAGAAACATTCGTGACACAGACATAGACACACCTCGTACTCAACCACTCTCAGGCAAGGGGCGAAGCCCAACAGAACAAATGGCCACCAGAAACTTCCCATGCACCGATGCCTTCGTCAAGAAATCAGCACGCTGCATGTCAGTGCCGACCCATATGACGGAGATCACGTGTCGCTCCACTAGATCACGCACGGAGTGATGCTACATTGTAATGTCCTTCGTGCGGCATGAAAGACACTAGAGTTATGCGTAATGGCAAGAACATTATGGTTGTCGCAGCAAAGCACAATGGCGAGAATTGACTGATCCAGCTAAAGGAACAGGCGCTGCAGCCACACTGCCTCAGGAGCCCATGCACCCAAAGCGACATACTCTACCTCCAACAAGCTACGTGCAATACAGCCCTGCTTCCCGATGCGCCAGGACTCCCGATTCTATATTTTCTGCCTGGACCATCTTAGAAAACAATCCCAATGCGCCAAGTTACTGTGGCATTAGCGAGTAAGAACACGTAATCGGTGCGATTGAATCCATCTGGACTCTAAGCCCCATCATTGTCGGTGTAGCCGTCAAGAACCACCAAATATTGTTGGTGAAAGTAGAGTATGAGGTACAGTGTGGAGACCAGGTACCGCACCACTTGCACAACCGCATGAAGGGCTTGAACACGTTGTCTCTTAGAACAATACAAGGAGGTAGACGGCAAAAGTGATGTCGGGGTGAGAAGTAGTGTCTAGGTACATCAGAGGTCCGATGAAACAGAGGTACAAGGTCACATCCACCGTCTCCTCGAGCTGTGTGGGATCGTCCACTTTTAAGGCATCATGTCCGTCAAGTGTGAGCGATGTGAAGATCGTGGGGACTACGCCAAGAGGTCACCAAAGTGCTCCCCCACAACACATGTGTATCAGGCTTGATGCAACAGAAGTGTCTGACGTCTTGGGTCTCGCACAATCTCCATGCCAAGAAACACCGATGCAGAACTGAGATCCTTCATCCGGTAAGCACTCGAGAGGACCGCCTTGGCCTCCGTGGGAGGAGACGCAATCGGAAGGTCGTCCACATAAACCATGATGGCGGTGAACTATTCAGGCGTATATTGGATGAAGAGAGAGCGATCTGCCTTGCTTTGTACATATCCCGTACAAGTTAGGGTGCCAGTAATCTCCTGATTTCAACACCAAGGAGACTGCTTGAGGTCGTAGAAGGACTTGCGCAAGCGCCAGACCTTGTCACCGTCCTCAAAGCCTGGTGACTGGGCCACATAGTTCTCCTTATCCAAAGAGCCATGGAGGAATCGATTGTTCACGTCCATCTGGTGAAATTCTCATTCATGCTGAGCCACCACACTAAACAGAGTACGAGCTGAGGTCATGAGGCCGACAAGGGAAAAAGTATCGGTGTAATCGATGCCCTCAATCTGGGAATAGCCCTTGATGACCAAATGAGCCTTGTGGCGTTCCAATGAGCCATCCAGCTTCACCTTCTTGCAAAAGACCCACTTGACCTAAATAGCCTTCCTCCTAGGTGGAAAGTTGACCAGCTCGTAAACTCCATGCTCTTCGATGGCACAAAGCTCATCCTCGTAGGCAGCCCGCCAGGCGTCTGCATCCTCTAATGAGAGAGCTTCCATTAGTGTGCTCGAATCAGGGGCCAAAGAGGGTGAGCTCTGAGTGGTAAGTGCACACGCCTCTGGGCTGAGCCTGGCGACCACGAGATCAGCTGCTACATCACAAGCGAGACGTAACTCGTGAGTGACCTAATCGTACCCTACAGGGCACGCTGGATGTATCTTTGTGAGGTGTGCGCAGACACTCAGGCATAGGTCCTTTGTGTCGGGATCACCACTCTCAACGCTATGAGTGGGGCGCCTGGGTGCCAGATCTGACACCCGCTGGACTCCAAAGACCAATGGTCGAAGACAACCCATGGGCTCATGCTAGTATCCTAAGCTAGAGGTGCTCTCCTCAGGCATAGGGACAAGCACGACCACATCTGGTGAGGACTAATGCAAAGGGGCAAGTGATGTAGTGTGAGGATATGCAAGTGAAATGCTGCGAGACTCAAGACTGGGTGTGGCGGCAGGAGCAGGAGTCGAGGCAAGACAACGCATAGAGGTAGGAGTACTACTGGACATTAGTATATACTCATGGGTGCCTCTGGGGTGCGAGGGAACTGCGGTTGAAACCACCTGGGTTGGAGAGGTCTCTGCACCGATAGTGATGATCGCTTGGTCGTCAAGAGCCAAAGACCAAGATGTGAACCGAGGGGCGCCCGGCATGATGGTCACACGTCGAGCCCTTGGGATAAACCTCGCAACCCTCGACCCCTTGGTGTGTGGGCCGACTCTTGAGATGTCGCACGACCCTCTCCTAGGAGGAAGACCGCTGCTAGTGACCGAGGTTCCCGCCGCGCGACTCTCCCGGTGGCGTTTGCACCAAGGTGCGTTGCGGAACACTTATAGGACTGAATGGACGTGTGCAAGGAAATGCTTGGAGCACAAGGAAATTTGCGCAAGGAATGAGTCCTTTAGACTTGATAGATCAGTACAAGGCAATGTACATAGTCTCTGGGTAAGATTGGCATGCCTAGAACAACCCCTAGGTTTCCTCATGTACCAGTCCCTATGAGCCAGCCGAAAGCTACTCAGCGCCCCAAATCCCTCTATTGAGGTGCACTCATAATCAAAACACATGCATCATGTAGTACGTGTTGCGAGATTCCCAATACAACAAAGAACGCCTCAATCCGTGAAGAAACGACTAAGTTATGGCCGTTTGAGTGCTCCACGCGTGACGGCCGCTGGCAGCACCGCCAGTGGGGGTCACGGCCGCCCGAAGCGCACTTGGTTGCGAATGCAGCTCCAACTGCCATCCCAAAGCGCCCATGGACTCCAATGAGCCTTGCCTCATTGGCTATGCATTCATCCAGGGGCGCTTTGGCTGCAGTGGGCGAGAAAGTAGCTGTGCCGTGCTCGGGGTCGAACCGGTACGTCTCCTGTTTTCTGGAGGTGCACCTCCCACCTTTGCATGGCCGTATCTTTCTTGTCCCTATACTGAATGACCCACTTCTTGGGTCGATTTTGCACGGTTTTTCACGTAGAATACAATTCCAGCATTAAATCATGCACCCGAATTCAGCATAGTGACGTAATCACCGCCTCTACCGGCGGCTCCCATAACATCACCCCCCCTCCGAGGGTGCACCGTCCGGGTGCGCTCCTGGTATGCTCAGAGGACCGTGTTGACAGCACCACCCCTGTGAAATCGGCTTCAGAGATCCAGCAGTTGTGCTCAGGCCCATAGCCGAGCCATTGCACCAGGTACTGCCACCCGTTACCGCGCAAACGATGCCTGAGAATCTTCTCCACCACATACTCCTCTTCACCCTCCACCAAGACCGGTGGAGGAGGAGCCTGTCTTTGCATCGTGAATTGCGCATCCGGCTCCTTGTAGGCCTTGAGAAGAGAAGCGTGGAACACGGGATGGATCCCATAGTTGTCCGGCAGCTCCAACTCACAGCTCACCGCGGACTGCTTCTCCTTGACCGGAAAAGGGCCCACTCACCAAGGTTTGAGCTTGTCGTTGCCCACCCCCGCGAACTGTAGGTTCCGCGAGCTCAATAGCACCTGTTATTCCACCGAGAACTCCTTGGCTGTCCGGTGCTTGTCCGCTTGCCGCTTCATCTGCTGTTGCGCCTTGTGTAGCGCCTCGCGAACGCCGCGCCACACCTCTGTGAAGTCACTTGTAAACCGCAGCACCACGGAGAGGTCCGATCCCGTTGCCATGTCTGAGGGACATGCAGGCTGCACACCATACACTAATTCAAAGGGAGACCTCTCCGTAGAGGCATGCACAGCTGAGTTGTAGGCAAACCCAGCCACCGGGAGCTTGCATTCCCATCCATTCGCCATCCGGCTCCAAGATCCCCCGCAGCAGCTGCTCCATGGTCTAATTGGTGCGCTCAGTTTGGTCACCAGTTTGGGGATGGTAGGCCGATGAAAGAGCCACACGGGTGCCCAGCTTCTTAAAGAGTTCCTCCCAAAACCAAGAGGTGAAGCGCGGGTCGCAGTCCGAGACCATGCACTTCGGCACCCCGTGCATTTTGATGACGTGTTGCAAGAGGAGTTGAGCCGTCTCTGCTGTCGTGACCTTCTCTGCACATGGAGTAAAGTGCGCCATTTTGCTGAACCGGTCCACCACCACCAGCACCATGGTGTTGCCCGTTGCACTCCGTGGAAGAACCCCCAGAAAATCAAGTGAGATGTCTGTCCACGGACGTTTCGACACCAGTAGCGGCTGCAGCTCCCCTGGTGCCCGCGCCCTCCGTGACTTGATTCTTTGGCACATGTCACAGCTACTCACGTACTCCTTGCAGTCTGCTCCCATCGTCGCCCACCAGTACTGGCACGCAAGCATCTTGAAGGTCTTGTCGTGGCCGAAATCACCACTGTAGTGCGAGTCGTGCGCCTCTTCCAACAACGCTTGCCGCAACGACGCACTCCGCAGCACCACGATCCGGTTCCCCTTCTCACGCCGCCAATACTGGCCGTCCTACTTGCACCCCTTCACCGTACCTTTGACAAAGTCCTCGTCCTCCGCATACCCTTGTACAAACAGGCTACGATTGATTGGAGATCCCGCCAGCACCGTAATCGCATGCACACCCAAGTCTGGGCGACGCAAAAGCGGGTCTACTGGGTTGATCCTCCCTGGTTTGTACTGGATCTCATAGTCGAAGCCGTCCTTCAGCAGCTCCATCCACCGTGCTTGACGACGACTCAGGTTTGGCTGCGACTTGAGGTACTTGAGCGTGTAGTGGTCCGTGTCCACCACACAGTGCCGCGCCTCAAGGTAGCACCTCCATTGCTTGAAGGCCTTGACCACCGCGAGCATCTCGTTCTCATGGATTGGGTAGTTGAGCTCAACCCCTTTCAGCTTCTTGGAGTAGTACGCAATGGGCTGAAACCCCCTCCCTTGGTCTTGTATCAGCACCCCGCCAATTGCATAGTCGCTTGCGTCCATCGCCAACATGTACTCCTTGCTCGTGTCCGGATGCACCAACACCGGGGCCTGACACATGGCAGCCTTCATTGCACCGAAGGCTTAACCCTCCTTTGCAACCCACTCCCATTGGCGCCCCTTCTTGAGCAAGTCTGTCAAGGGTGCTCCCATTGCCGCGTGCCCCCGGATAAACCTCCGGTAGTATATAAAACCTAGAAAAACTTGGATGTCACGCACGCACGTTGGCTCTGGCCACTCCTTCACTGCTTCCATCTTTTTTGGGTCCATGCGGATTCACCTCCCGCTGACAATGTGCCCGAGGAACTCCACCTCCTGCTTGGCAAATTCACAGTTGCTGAGGTTGGTAAACAACCACTCCTTTCTCAGCACTTCCATCACCGTCCGCAGGTGTTCTTGGTGCTCCTCCATCGTCCGCGAGTAGACAAGGATGTCATCAAGGAAGACGACCACAAACCATGCCAAGTAGGGATGGAATACCCGGTTCATTAGCGCCATGAACGTAGCTGGAGCATTCGTTAGTCCAAAAGGCATCACGCGATACTCAAAGTGTCCATAGCGCGTCCAAAACGCGGTTTTTTCCACATCATCATCCGCGATGCGGATTCGGTGATACCTTGACCTCAGGTCCAGTTTGCTGAAGACGTGCGCGCCTCGAAGCTGATCAAACAACTCCTCGACCCGTGGCAACAGGTAGCGATTCTTTACCGTGATGTTGTTGAGCGCCCGGTAGTCCACGCACATCCGGAGCTCTCCTGACTTCTTCTTGACGAAGAGCACCTGCGCCGCGTATGGAGACACCGACAGCCGAATGAAGCCTTGGTCCACTAACTCCCCCAACTGCTTCTTGAGCTTTGCAAGCTCCGCGTCCCTGATGCGGTTGTAAGACCGCACCGTTGGTGACAAACCTGGCACCACCTTGATCTTGTGGTCGATGTCACGCCGCGGTGGCAGCCCCTTTGGCAATTCCTCCAGAAAAACATCCCCAAACTCCTTGAGCACCTCCCAAACACCGAGAGGCATCTTTGGAGCCCCCGCGCCTTCCACCGGCTGCCCCTCCGCTGCTTCAACCACTGCATTCTATTGCTCTGCTGCTTGTTGTGGATGCACCCATGCCAAGTAACCTTAGCCACCCTTGCGCTCGCAACGCTTCAGCTACTGCAAGTTGATGACGCGCAGCTGCTTCCTTGTTTCCGCCACCTCCGACTCCTTCCCCTCACCCCGCCACAAAGGCAAAGTGAGATTTTTCCTGCCTGCCTTCACGACCACCCGGTTGCACCTCCAATCCACCTCCGAATTTCAGGCATGCAACCAATCCCGGCCGATCAAGCAATCGTAATCATCCATAGGGCAAGTGTGGAACTCCATGTCACACACCAACTCACCCATATGGACCTTCTGCTTGACGAGAGGCCTGGCGCACTCTACCACTCCAGATACTTGCCGCACCTTGGCCGACGTCCCGGGCTGCCGTGCGAGCTCCAACCTTGTCGCCAACCTGTCGTTGAAGAAGAAATGGCTCGTGCCGCCGTCTAGCAGCCCGCGTAGCTTCCTCCGACCCTTGAAACTCCCCTCCGAAATCTCAAGAACCAGCTCCAAGATGGTCCGTGGAAACTGTCGGTTCTCACCCTCATTTTGAAACAGCACTTGAGGCAGCTCCTTAATCGGCAAAAGCGTTCCAGGGCTGGTGCTGTCCTTTGCGGATGAAAGACTTGCAGCAGTAGGTTGTCCCCTCCTCACGATTTCTGCCCGCTTCCCTGCTGTGCCTTGCACTTGGGGCAATCCCGCTTGCGATGACCCTCCTCACCACAAACCCAACACTTGCCTCTCGGTCCTTGTTGCCCGCCCGCACCCCACTGCCCGGCTTGGATTGCATCCACCTCCATGGGCACAGCCTGACCCCGCTGCTCCACCCGTGGTTGTGTTGCATAGCTGGTCCGGCGCGCATTGTAGCTTACCGTGTCGATGCGCTCTGCCGCCGAGACCAACTCTACAAAGGTCCGCAACCCGAGCACCGCGAGTTCACGTTGGACGTGTGGCTTCAGGTCGTCATGGTAGCGGTCGTACGCCTCCGCGTCCGAGAGGTCACCGATCTGCACCGCCAAAGCAATGAAGCATGTAATGTAGTCCTGGACCAATCTGCCTTGCTTCACGTGCTTGATCTTATCACGTGCGACCCGACTACCGTTGAGGAGGTCGAAACGTGCCTGGAGCATCATCTTGAACTGCTCCCACATCTCTGGTTTCTCCGTCAACGCCCGTGCACCGAGCTGCACTTCCCGCCCCAGCGGTAGACTCAACAGTGGCTGATGACGTGCACTGGCCCCCAGCCCGTCCGGCAATCCAGCGGCATTCCGCCGACACAATGCCGACCACCACTCCAACGCCATTCCCCGGAGCAACGTAGGAGCATACTCTAGTCTCGTGATATCCTCCCCCACGGGAACGCCCAACGCTTTGAAGTACGAGTTCACCATGAAGAGCCACTCACGCACACTGCCCTTACCAATGTAGAACTTTGACTCTTTCGGCTTGGGCTGCCAGAAGGCAGGTGCGGATGCCAATGCAACACCCCCCAACGCACTACTCCCTTGGCCGATGTACTTCGCCTCAACCTCCGTGCACAGCTCCTGGTTCTCTTGACGCAACTCGTCAAGAGAACGCCGGATCTCCTCCATGAGGAAAGCCTGGTCAAATGCCGCTGCCACCATGGTTTTGTTTGTGACAAAAAAAATCTGGCCAACCGCAGTTGAGGCAGATCTACTACCTCCCTTAGGTCCGCGCAAAGCTGAGCAAACGTCCATGTGCTCTGATACCAAATGTGAACCGAGGGGCGCCCAGCGTGATGGTCACACGCCGAGCCCTTAGGATAAACCTCCCAACCCTCGACCCCTTGGTGTGTGGGCCGACCCTTGAGATATCGCATGACCCTCTCCTAGCAGCAAGACGGTTGCTAGTGACCGAGGTTCCCGCCGTGCGACTCTCCCGACGGCGTTTGCACCAAGGTGCACTGCGGGACACTTGTAGGACTGAATGGACTTGTGCAAGGCAATGCTTGGAGCACAAAGAAATTTGGGCAAGGAATGATTCTATTAGACTTGATAGATCAGTACAAGGCAATGTACTTAGTCTCTGGGTAAGATTGGCATGCCTAGAACAACCCCTAGGTTTCCTCATGTACCAACCCGTATGAGCCAACCGAAAGCTACTCAGTATCCCAAAGCCCTCTATCGAGGCACACTCATGCTAAAAACATATGTATCATGTAGTACGCGTTACAAGATTTCCAACGCACCAAAGAACGCCTCAATCCGTGAAGAAACGGCTCAGTTATGGCCGTTTAAGTGCTCCACGCGTGACGGCCGCTGGCAGCACCGCCAGCGGGGGTCACGGCCGCCCGAAGCGCCCTTGCTTGCGAATGCAGCTCCAACCGCCATCCCGAAGTGCCCATGGACTCCAATGAACTTTGCCTCATTGGATATGCATCCATCCAGGGATAATTTGGCTGTATTGGGCGAGAAAGTCGCTCCGCCGTGCTCGGGGTCGAACCGGTACGTCTCTTGTTTTCTGGAGGTGCGCCTCCCACCTTTGCACGGCTGTATCTTTCTTGTCCCTGCACCGAATGACCCAGTTCTTGGGTCTATTTTGCATAGTTTTTCACGTAAAATACAATGGGAGGATCAAGTCATGCACTTGACCTCAGCATGATGACGTAATCACCGCCTCGACCGGCGGCTCCCATAACACGAGAAGTAGAGGGGGTTAGAACAGACACATCAGCCAGACGAGAGGTGCTCGTAGGTCCGGAATCCACCATCCGGCGGACATGGACATGATCAAGATCAGGTCACGGTAGGTGATAGACTCAAAGGAGAGCATGCCGCACGACTCAACGATGCGACGATGGGCGGGGTCCCAGAAACGGAAGGCCTTCGACCGCAGGGCGATGCCCACGACGGCACACAAGCGACCCTGCGAAGAAACCTTAGACCCCTGCTGGTCCTCAATGTAACACACAGAAGCCAGAGATCCCCAAACACGAGCAAGATGAAGGTCGACACGGTGGCCAAACCAGAGCTCGTACAATGTAACGTAGTCCGGAAGGGGACCGTGTGGGAGGCGGTTCCAAACCCACGTCATGTAGACGAATCCTTCAAAAGCGAAGGACTCTGGTGGACTGTCCTCAGACCACATAGGGCAAACCACATCCTCCATGGTGCGGTTCTAGCGCTCACACACACCATTCTACTCAGGAGTAGCAGGAGCGGAGTCTCAGTGAAAAAGCCCGTGCTCCGCAAAGAAACTGTCCATCTCGCCACAAAACTCGCCGCCGCAATCTGAACAGAAGGTGTGCAGCATGTTGCGGGACTAACACTGAGCCATCATTAGCAAGAGGCGAATCGCGAGAATTGTGTCACTCTTCTGGTGCATGTTGTAGACCCACCGTATCCCGATGAGGTCATAAGTCAAGGTTAGGCCATAACGGCCCTGATCGGACAAAGACTCAAAAGGAAGAGGACCTAGAAGGTCCAAATGGACCAACTCAAGGGGGCGAAGTGTTCGGAAACATAAGTCAGGGTAGGTGCATTGATGCATCTTACCCTTAGCACAGATCAAACACTCGGTCTTGGACAGCTTCTTGAAAGATGTCGCGTCAAGACCAAGTGCGCGTTGTGTCTTAATGAGCTTCGACATAGTGTTGGAGTCCACATGACATTGGGGACAATGCAACAGTCGCAGGTGCTCAGTGGACAAAACACTAGTGACAAATACACGAGCACGAGGAGAAGGGGAGAAACAAGAAGAAGAAATCTAAGAGACATGGTACAGATCATCCACAACACTGGCACGAAGAACAACAGTACCAGTATCGAGGGCTGTCACAGTCCTAGATTCTACACTGTGCTCCACATATAGTCCCATCATTATGGAGGAATGCATAGAGAGCAAGCTAAGCTCAAATTCAAGCAAAAATAGCACCTAGAAAAGGTATAGGGGGGCAGACGGACCATCGAAGCACACAACCCCAACACCCTACAGTGACTAACCAGAGCTTGTGTGAACGGAGTGAACAAACGCAAGAGGATCGAGAGAAATGAAGTCACTACGATGACATGTCATGTGATGAGTGGCACCATAATCAATGATCCAAGTGTCATCAGGATCATGACCAGAGGACGTCATTGTACAACAAGCAATGGAACACTTGGCCTCAGACGGGCGCTGAGCAATAGGTGATGAGAAACGACAAAAGGCACAGAGGGTAGACTCATGAATCCAATCTGTACGGTTAGGCACATCATCATCGCATGCCAATAGTGCCCCCCCATACGAGTCATCACAACCTACGGAAACAAACAAACAAACAGTCTTTGAACCACCCGGTTGTGATGACACACTCGCACCTCCCTGAAGACAAAGCGCCAACAGATGACGGAGCTCGGCGATAGTGCGGTCACGTGGGTCCGGGTCGCCACTGCTCGCCGGTGGGGAAGCAAGAACTGTTGCGGTCGTGGTCTTCGCTCAACCAGAAGCTGTACTAGTTGATGAAGACTGGGAGTGATTCACGCCCAATAGAGTGGCTATTGGCACTTGGTATTGAAATGAGCATCCCCACAATTGTAGTAGTGAACAGTACGTCCAGTGCTATCACCCGATGACTGTTGCTACTACTGCTACTGCTTGCTCGAACTATGCCTTCTCTTGCCCTTCTTCCCCTGTGCCACTGTTGCCACACCTAGCGTCTGAGTTAGGACAATTGGGGTGGAAGGGAAAGAGGAGGATGTGCCGAAGGATGGAGAAGTGGTCTGCAAGAGGGGTGTCGGTGGCGATGTGATGACCGCTATAGCAAGGGGACTCTCCTTATGGGCCACGGCTGCCTCACGGGCGAAAGTCACCTGGAGGAAAAATTGGTAAGCCCAATGAAGAAACTAGAGGGAGGTGGAGAAAGGTTCAAGCACTACGTCGCTTTACCCTGAGAAGATGTCTGCGTGCTTAAGACGAACTCCGATGATGAGTGTGTGAAGCGCCCACAACTGTGTACCTCTAGAGGTCCCAAGGCGAGTGTAGATACCCATGGCACGCTGCAAATAATCATCTGCGGCCTCGGCAGGTCCCTGACAAAGGAGTGGAATGTGCGAATTTGAGCTACACGGGTAGTGTGCCTCTTGGCAGTAAGCAGGGACAAAGCTAGGTCCAAACCCCGACGTGGATCAGCACCCATGCCTGTCGGGCCTCTCCAAGGAAGGGGCGGAAGTCCATGACAGTCTCCCGTGGTATGGCATAAAGAAGTCCCTACGTTGCCCTGCCATCTGTTAGTACCTGAGCAAGATCCGTAACCTGGTATGGACTGTGATAGTAGAGCAAGACTCCCTGTGAAGTGGTCCAGACCTGGAAAAGAGTTTCCCAACAATCAAAGCGGTCCTCATTGACATACCGTGGAGGTGGTGTCTCGATGTCCTTGGGTTGCCGCTCCGTAGGGAGAGCAACCATAGGTCAAGAAGGACGAGGGATGGGGAGAACACCAGGACGAGGGAAGCCACCAAGGAAGGGATCAGGCAAGGATTAGATGCCAGATGTCTGTGGGATCCGAGAACCCATCTGAAGCTGGCGGAGACGCTCCTGATGCACACGAATCTCCCTTTGGTGAGTGTCATCCTCCATATTGGGCATGTCAGGGTCCTCATCCCAAGGACCAAGAGGTGACGAGTCGCGTCCGGCTGCTGTCTCCAGTGCAGATGCTGAATGCAATGCAGAAGGTACAACACCACTGACTCCCTCAGAGGTCTGTTATGGGGCCATGGACTGATTACGAAGAAGCTCAATGAGCATACGGATGGCATCAGTCTGCTTCTGCTACAGGCAACTCATCTCATCCTTCTGACTCCACAGGTCCTCACTAGCCTACGAGCGTGGACTCATGACCCCTGAGGAGGAGGAAGAGGGATTTGGTGGTCATTTGCCCTTGTCACCGGTCGGAGCCATGTCAACGCTTATAATGGACTGGGATGTCAAACAGGTCGAATTGCACAATTGGCAACCGTTCTCGAAGAGTTGAAGCACTGGTAAATTTTGACTTTCTGATCCAAAATTTTGACTAGGGCAACGGCTGACATCAGCAAGGGTTTGCTGACATCAACACAGACCTGATGACTTCAACAAGAAAAACGTTGACGTCGGCACCTTTTCCCTTTTCTTTTTTTTTGGCAACCCTCACTACTGTTGGGCGGCTGCTCCACAGCAGCCATGCAAAAGTTATGCAGAGGCTCCAAAGTAGCTTTTGCTCGACTACAACTTCTATTGGACCTATGCCTACAACGGCAGCCGCATAGGAGCTTGCACAGTAATGGCAGCAACCGTGCGCTGCTACAAGTTCGCGCTACTGTTGCGCGCTGCTGCTCTATTACGCTACTACTACAACTGCTGCTGCTCAATACTACTATTACTCTACGCTGTTGCTTACTACTACTGCTGGCTCCTCGGTGCCCACAACTCGCTGCCTGTCGCTTACTACTACAATTACTGTCCGGTGCTGCCTACTGTAGCTGCCGCCTGCTACTATTGTTGCTAGCGCCAATGCCAGCAACTGCCCGCGGTTGCCACCTGCTGCGAATCCCGCATGCTGCTGCTGCTGTTGAGAGCAACTACTGCTATTGCAATCTCATGTGCTGAAGGCGTGCGGCGTCAAACGGTAGTCAGGTGACATCGATAGGTCCCAATGAATCAGCTACAACGATGACACTCGTTGTTGTTGCTCTGCTGCATCTCTGCTACGTAGCTCAATGAGAACTGTCTCGCTGCTCTAATACCATGAGATGATGCTTGGAAGGTTCATAGCGACACATCCATTGACTAGGCTTCAGTGCTTAGTCATACGTTGACAACGGTCATAGGTCGTACACACAATGGCAAGAGTTTGGCTAGGATACACAAGGCAAAGTATCAGAATGCTTCAATAGCTTTTGCAGAGAGAAATGACGAATGATAGGTACATGGCATAAGTACCAGGCGCAGCGCACGGCGGGTGTCGCACGCGATGGTGCAAGGTCTGTCCTAAAACCGGCCCAAAACCATTGTTTTGGCCGTACCTTAGCGTAGACAAGTCTAAACGCTACGCCTTCTGAACCTAAACCTGTAGAACCACAAGCCGGACGCTATGGCTGGTTGCATGCATGCATCCGGCATCAAGCGGTGGACACACAATGCAAAAGCATGGAAATCGGGCCCACGGCCAGTCCACCGATAAGCTCCTATGTGCTACACAAAACCTACAGAAGGTCCCAGGCAGCGTCTAGAACTCTAGGGCGGTAGTCGGTCACCTCCAACCTGGTATTCCACCACCAGACGACGCACTGGTACCACCTGGGTCCGCATCAGGGTTCTGCATGGGCATGGACACGGCCGAGTGGTCATAGTGAATTGTTCAGGTCGACAAGAACATCATAAATCACAACATGTCTATGTTTAGTAATGTCTACTTGAAGAGACCTATCGGCCTTTACGTGATAAAAAAAGTAAAAGGGGGCCAATTGACTCCGACAAGAGGACAAAAAGGAAAAAAAGGCCAAGTGGCTTTTTAAGCACGGGAAATAAGGGTGTGATTCAATTTTGTGGGGTGATGTCAGTTATGCCGAACAGAGCATAAATGGTGAACAAGTAGAAGATGCGATAGAAAACACGATTTTGAATTTGGGACACTTGAGCAATTTGTAATTAGTGGTAAGTGTACTTGGATGACAAGTGTCAAAATGATCGAATAAATACATACACGTGTCGAGTTACGAATGAGACATAGTCGGGGTCGTTTGGTCGATTGTGGAGCGACGCATGTGGAGTCGCGTTGTGAGTGGTTGGATTCGAGAAGGTTCTCCAAGAAATTGGAGGACTTTGATAATCGACGGTGAAGATGCGATATGCATCTTTGTAAATCCATGTTTGTCTTGATGCCTCAAAATTTTGATGAAAGGTCGTGATACTTTGGTCGCAAATTCGTGAGAGTGGTCGAATTTATCACACGGTTTGGGAAGACTCACTAGGGGTGGGGCAGTTGGCCGGTTTACCCTGGACTGTCAGAGTGAATGTCGTGGTCTCACGACGCAATGGCCTGTTTGTGTTGTAACGTAAACACCAACTCAGAAAGATAAGGGACTCGTATACATCTACGGCATAGCACTGTCCCCGTGTCATGCCAAACACAGTGTAGATGGTGAACAAGTAGACGTTGCGAGGTAATACTCATTTGATAACTTGGGATACTTGAGCAATTAATCATAAACGGAAATTGTACTTGGATGACAAGTGTCAAATGATCAAACACATAGACACAAGTGTCAAGTTACGAATGAGGCATAGTCGGGGTTGTTGTGTCCATCGTTGAGCGACGTGTTTGGAGATGTGTCGTGGATGGTTGGATCGATTTCTCTGCCAAGGATTCGGGGGGCTTTGAAGATCAACACTGAAGATACAAGATGCATCTTTACAAATCTTGATGTATCTCAATGCGTCAAGTCGACCAAAAGGTCGTTACACTTCTGTCGTTGATTCTTGAAAGTGGTCAAAGTTGTCAAAAGGTGTGAGAAGGTTTGCCATAGGACAAGGGCAGTTGGCCGAATTGCCCTCGACCGTCAGAGTGAAAATTGGGGCCTCGTCGCGCGGTGGGCCATTTGTGTAATGAAAAAATGTCCACTCGGAAAGATTAGGGACTCGTGTACGTCTGGTATGTAACACTCCCCCCTTTAGCAATGAAATCCCGGCGCCCGTGCATATCTGGCCTCGTAACTGCGGTAGTATCCGTTGATGTGGTGATCGATGTCTCTGAGGTTGTCGTAGGGTTCCCAGCTGTTATGCATCATGTCATGGCTATCCCACTTGACAAGATATTCTGTTGTTTTTCCACATCGTCGATGGGCACGGATTTCCTCAATGATGTACTCTGTGTCCTTGTCCACTTGTACCTGTGGAGTGGGAGGAACATCCCTGACGGGGAAGTTCACTTCCGGGTTTCATTGGTTGTTTTGTATTATGTAGTAGGTGTACTTTTCGGACAAGTGTCGACCATGTGGAGTGCAAATGTGCAATGGCGAGAAACATAATGAGGCATACCGTATTGCCGCCTAAATTTGGAAGGTCATTTGGGAAGGAGTTCTAAAAATGGTTGTTTTGAGTACCAAGGCTTGAAACATGGGTCTCTGGCTAGGGGGGTATTCTGGGAAACACCCTCATAGATTCGAAATCAAGTTTTTGACTCCTCACAGGAACGCTATCACCCAGCTCATTGATCGCTCGCTCGCACCCTTCGGCACTTCAAATCGAGGTCTCAAATTGATGCCCCTGGCTTTGTCTGGCTTATCAATGGTGGAGCGGTGTTCACGATGAACACTACTCCTCGCCTCATGCGCGTCGACCTGCTATGTGCACCTAGCCGTCGCACCGTTCCTACGGTACAATTGCTCTGCTCTACCAATACGGATGTCTCACTTCAGCCACTGAGGCAAGGCAGCCGTGCAGGTCTTAGGAGTCTGCCATTGCGCATTGTTGTGCACTCTACACCATGGCAAACATCATCACCTGATACTTTGACAAGTGCTCTCGCAAAAAGCCCTTTGCCCACATCCAGCGCAAAGTTGACTGCCTCCCTCCTCATGTGCCTAAGGTGAAGCAACCCGTCGGCCGCCCGTGCAAACCAACCGTGCACCACGAGGTCCTTGAAGCAGCAAGGTCAATTGTTCCTTGCCTAACATCGTCTCCCAACGCATCAATTGCCAACATCGTCACGTTGTCTAGCTAGAACTTCGCCCAAGAATGCAACGATTACACCAATTGGATTGGTAGGGGTCACTTCCATCGCATCGACGACGCCGCCCAATCAAGAAACACCATCAACGTCGCCATTTCTCACCTGCAACACGTGTGACGTGGGCGGGGAGGTGTTTGTTTCTATGACAAAACCTCGGCCTCTACGGTCTACGGTTGGTATGAGCGCGGGACTAAGACACCCCGGGCGCACATCATGGATGCGGCACGGAAGGCTCCCATGGAACCCATCGCGGAAGGTTCTCTGGATGCTACCCTTCCCCCCGGCATGCGAGGTCTCTGCCGCTTCTGAGACTGCCATCCTCAAGTGTTTGAGTAGGCCGTGGCCGAGTTGGAACGGCTTTCTTGTATTGGCGTCCCAATTGTTCTTTGACCACACAATCCGTCATCCGTGGCATCATGGAGGATCATTACCCAAAGGATTTGCACAAGAATGGTGGCACCATCTCCTTCAGCAAGACGTGGGTACACAAGTTCATGGAGAAGGACAATTTGGGATGGTCTTGGCGGGCTCGGACAACCACCACCCGAAAGCTACCACCGGACATTGAGACGCACGTCCGCGACATGATGGTCCACCTCGGCGGCATTGTCGCGGGCTACAACATGATGTTGGCGTTCATCGTCAATGCCGACCACACCGGCGTCATGGTGGTGCCATCACGCAACAAGGCATGGGTGCGGGCAGGGAGCAAGGAGGTTGCCATCGTCGGCGCTGACGACGAGCAACAGTTTACGACCGTCGTGGCGTCCTCCATGGATGAAGACCTTTTGCCAATGCAAGTAAGAGCTTGTACATACATCTTTGCATTCCCATATATGCCGATGTTGTTGCATTGAAAATGTGTTAACCATGGCCATGCAGGTCATTTTTGCCGGCATGATGTCCACGGTTCAGCCATGCGGCCCACATGCGGCGAAGGCCAAGGAGTTTGGGTGGCACCTCACCCAAACACAAAACCATTGGACCAACAAATTGACCACAAGGGAGTGGTTCCTCCCTGTCTCGAACCCTTGGTACGTGCGCAAGTGCATAACCATGGAAGCCAGCGCAATGGCGTGTTTCGTCCTCCTTGATGCATGGCGCCCGCAACGTACAGAGGCATTGCAGGCATGGCTCAAGGAGACGTTCTCCTTTGTGGTACCGGTCTACATTCCGGTGGGTTGCACCTCCAAGGTGCAACCCCGCTTACGTCAGCCTCCAATGGTCGTTCAAGGCGTACATAACCAAGCCCTTTTCAGAATGGATGACACAGGAATCCAATGAGAACCTTAAGATGTGGTTCCCTCTAAAGAAAATAAAACAAAACATGCTAGGATGGATGCTTGAATCGTGGATGCGGCTTAAGGACATGACAAAAACCATCCGTGGCACGTGGTCCAAGTGCGGATTTGACGAAATTTTATCTAAAGAGTTGCAGGTCATGGCCTTGAGGCGGTGTGTGAGCCGTGGCCAGTTCCTAGGGGACAGTGAGATTCCTAACGATGATGAGCATGGCAGTGTGTAGATCGGCCAAGTTGTGACATGTGCTTTCCGAGAAATTTCTGGTTAACGCCATGGCTTGCTGTCTTCGTTCCCCCCGTTCGCCGCT
>SZWC01020269.1:36700-47864 GCA_023375785.1 Penium margaritaceum
TTGGGCTTGGCAAATTCCTCACATCCGCCATTGTCCGTTGGTGCAACACTTGGCAACATGAGATGAGGCATCAGTTGTCAAGATTGCAATAATCAAAACCTATACAAAGCTATAGGATTCAAGATCCTCAAAAACCATTGAATCCAACTCCTCGTTGCAGAGATGTAGGAGCTATAGAATACACACGTTTAGGAACTAGTGCTCGATAAAAGAAAAACTAAAAATCTTGCGCTAACACCCAATGAAGCAAGAACTTTTGGAGCCATTTGATGTTACAAACTCAAAAGGACCCACGGTTCTGATGTAGCTCACAAGCTTCACTACTGATGTGGTCCATATTTTATACAAGACAATATACCTCATTGTCTAGCTTTTGTGTGGCACGACACCGATTTGGTCATCTAACTTCAAAAACATGTTATGGTAGTGGCAAATTGACAGATACAGACTAGTGGCTTGTGCAAATACTTTCACATTGTTGTTGTCAAGCCCTTTCAAAGAGATAAATCTGGCATGGCAAGACTCTTTCACTCCACCAGAAAACCATAACCACTTCACCCACATCATCTTTGCATACCATATCGCCGCCAAAATTCGGAAGGGTTTTTGCGAAGGAATTTCTTGTCACCTTTTTTCAACCGACCGGGTATTAATTTTGGGCCGGTGGCTAGTAAGCTTGCCTAGGAATCGCCCTGGTAAATTCAAAACTTACAGTTCGAGTCCCGCATGGGACGCCTTCTGCGGCATCGACGGTGGGTCGCTTCTCCAGTTTGGAGCTTCAAACTTCGAGCTCCAAACCAACAACGCCGATGGCATGTGCTTATCGGACGGTCGAGCGGTGCTCTCGGCATAGAGCACCGCTCGACCCTAGCCGCGCGTCGGCTGGCTGTGCGCACCCAGCAGTCGCAGCGCGCAGTGGTCTGGTGCTTGTGGTGCTGTGCACCGGTGCTCGCCACGGCCGCGAGCTTCAGCACCTCTGCAGCCATGTAGGTGCTAAAGCTCGCCGCCATGCACCTTGTTTTCAGATTACGCTGTACACTTTCACTTCGCCATGGATTCGCCCAACACCATTATGTGCTACTTCGGAAAGTGCTCTCGTGAGGAGCGCTTTGCCCAAGTCGAACGCGAAGTTTCACGGCTTCCTCCCTATGTGCCACCGGTAAATCGCTCCATCGGCCATCCACGCAAACAACCAGTCGTCTGCGACGTCCTTGGTGCGGCGGGACAGTCCAGCCGCCCTACCAATTCCTCACCCGAGGCCTCTAGCACGAACACCGTGGCCTCATCTAGCCGGGTAGCCGCCACCGTCAAGTGTGGTGGCTACACGAATTGGATTGGGAGAGGCCACTTCCAACGCATTGACGACGCGGTGCGGCAATGCAACAACATCAATGCCGCAATCAAGCATCTCCAACGGGTGTGGCGTGGGCCCGGCGGACAATGCGTCTATGACAAGCTCGCGGCGTCAACGTTGTGCGGGTGGTATGAACGCGGCTCGCGGACCCCACGGCCGCACATCATTGACGCCGTGCGCAAGGCTCCATCGGAGCCTCTCCCGGATGGTGCCCCGGATGCCGCACTTCCGCCCGGCATGCATGGGCGTCGTGGATTCCACGACCGCCACCCCATCGTGGTGAAGGAAGCCGTGGAGGAGCTTGAGCGTCTTCGGGGCATCGGTGTCCCCATCTGCTTGTTGACGGCGCAATCCGTCATCCGCGGCATCGTTGAAGACCATTGCCCCAAGGAGTTGCGCGAAAACGGTGGCGTCATCTCTTTCGGCAAAACATGGGTGCACGAGTTCATGGAGAAGGACTTGGGGTGGTCATGGCGCGCGAGGACAAAAACGGCACAAAAACTCCCCGTTGACTATGAGGCACATGTCCGCGAGTTGATGCTTCGCCTCGCGGGCATCGTGGCGGGCTTCAACATGACGTCGGCGTTCATGGTCAACGCCGACCACACCGGCGTCATGGTGGTGCCATCCCGCAATAAAACATGGGCACCGGCGGGGAGCAAGGCGGTCGCCATCGTTGGAGCCGACGACAAGCGGCAATTCACCGCCGTCGTAGGCTCCTCCATGGACGGCAACATGTTGCCGATGCAGGTAAGAAGTTTCCCCGCAATTTCCTTCCACACGGTCTTGTACAATGCTCCCACAGTCCACACCTAATCCGCAGTTTCCCCCACATGTGCAGGTCATTTTTTCTGGAATGACCGCGACTGTGCAACCCGCCGGCCTGCATGCCGCAAAGGCCAAGGAGTTAGGGTGGCATCTCACCCAAAACCAGAACCACTGGGCTAATTAGCTGACAACGCGCGAGTGGTTCCGCCATGTGCTGAACCCATGGTACCGGCGCAAGTGCGTCGCTTTGGGAAAGGAGCCCGACGCGGAGTCGTGCATCGTGCTCCTTGACGCATGTCGCCCGCAATGCACCGATGCATTGCGGGCATGGCTGAAAGAGACGTTTCCGTACGTCGTTCCAGTGTACATCCCGGCAGGTTGCACGTCAAAGGTGCAGCCCGCCGACGTCGGCCTCCAACGGCCGTTCAAGTCCTACATCACGGAGCGTTTCTCGCAATGGATGACACAAGAGAGCAAGGAGAATCCCCGCATGCGATTCCCCTTGAAACAAATGAAGCGAAACATGCTAGGGTGGATGTTGGAGTCCTGGCTTAGGCTCAAAGACATGAAAGAGACCATCAAGAGCACATGGTCCACTTGCGGCTATGATGCAATCTTCACGCAGGAATTGCAAGTCATGGCTTTGCGGCGCTGTTTGAGCCGCGGACAGTTCTTAGGAGATGCGGCCCTGCCTGATGACGAGGAACATGCTAGCTTGTAGTTACTATTAACCATTTCATGTTTGTTGTGCTCATTGCCTATGCCCCCCCCTCCCCTTCTCAACACGTCGGTAACTCGCCTCCCTCCTCTTAGACGTCAGTCGCGAACGCGAGCACGCACGTCGGCAGAACGAAGCAACGCACGCTCGCTGCCAGCCTGCCGGCAAATTAATTTCCCGACCGCGCAAAGTCGACAAGGGTCGAACCAATTTCTGGACCAGAATAAATCGATGAATGCCTAAGGAATTTCCGCCCGGTGGCTAGTCTGCCCAAACACATTAATGGGCCGGACCCAAAAAAGTTATGATTGATTAATCTCTGAATTTTGGCGGCAATACGGTAGTTTGAAACCTGAACAATAAGTCCAGCACTTGGTTCTAGCAGTAGCTCTTCTAGTTGCAGCCTAGCGTAATATAGTACACACGACATTTCTGTGAAATCATCACCAACAATGACATCGCCTCCATTTCATCATGCTTCACTACTACAAAAGCCTCAAACATTGTGTTTAGTGGGCTTGTGTAACATTTAGCATCCCAAATGATCTTCAATGCATGATCAAATGCATGGATTGAAACGACAAATTCAACTACAACATAATGATACCAAATGGCTACAAAAAACCAATTGTTGGTGACCCCAAAGCCACAATGTATACCTTGGTAGCACAATGTTACAATTTGCAAAGTCCTCGTCTTTGGTGGATGTTGACTCCGTCGATCAACATGGCCAACAGGTGTGATAGATGGGCACGAAGCCCAGCAATATTCATTGTGATTGTTGAAAGTGGTAGAAATGGGCGTAAAAGGGATGTGAGTTGTAAACCTAATATAGGGTTTTGGAAACAACAAAGAGAGGATTAGAGGGGGAAGCTCGTGTGTGGTACAAAAACTTTGTATCAATCAATCGCCCATGTCAAAGGCTCGTGATATTACAAATAAGGGTTTTGCAGATTGCAAACTTTGGCAAGGATGACAAAGAAGCCCAACAAGTAGCAATTTTACTTTTGTAATGAAAACGTTGCCCAAGTTTTGAGATGTTAACCATACTACTAGATGGAGGCATTTCTTGTGGGTTTGTTACTGACAAGATAGTTCAAAAGCTGGGTTTCAAATACTTGGTGTTTGAAGGAAAGACTATCAATGTAAGGACGTTCACTGATCGAACTTACAAACAACTCCACTTGAAAATTGGGTTACTGCGATAGGTGCTGGTTAGGGGGGCTTGTCCAATGAGTGAGCACAAAATCATTCTCGGGTGCTGTCTCTTGTATCAGCATAACGCGGAAGTAAACCGGAGTAGCAGTGCATTCTACAAAAACATAAATGGATTAGAGCAACACATGGGAGTGATTGAGAAACCTAGAGGGCAATGGTCAATACAAGAAGTAGATGAGACGGAAATTGTAGAGGAAGTTGCAGCAGTCATAACTCAAAGAATGACATCTATATCATGCATTGTGGCCAAGTGGTGCCTGTGATGTGGAGCTTATGCATGGCTAGTCATTCTGGAGTCAAAGAGGAGAGCAATATCATCATACAAGAAGCGACAAAAGCGGCCTCGTCAACTTCCATACTTGAGATGTCTAGCGCTATACTGAACAAGTTTGGAGCCACTCTCAAGACGTATGGACAGGTTTCTCCCGATGAACTGGCTTGCAAATTGCCTTTGTGGCAAAGTTTCAATCATTGTGTATTCCTCAAGCCAGGTAGTTGACCGACAGTCAAGGAGACCCATTGCACGAGGAACCATTGACTGGACAAGCTGAAGAACAAGCTAAACGAGATGATCACTCTAGAATTCATTGAGCCATTCATGTTTGACTGACAAAAGTTTTCACCAGGTTTGAAATACGGAATGGCTTCCTCGGACCTGCATATCCAATGTGTATATTGAGAAGACGACATACTACATGGGCTATAAGAACTTTGAGATCATGGTTATGTTATCTGAACTCAACATCTGTAGAGATATCATGGCGTCCATGAATGATATGTTTTTGTCGTACCTTGGTGAATTTCTTGTCATGTATCTTGATCACATATTGTTATACAATCTCAGGTTCAAAGAGCATGGTTAACATGTATGGAAAGCCCTCAAGATTTTACAAAGAGAGAAACTGTACCAAAAACTCTCAAAGTATGTGTTTGTTTCCCATGGATTTGAGTTTTCATGCCACATCATGAATGGAATACAAATTACAATCGATCTAAAGAAGATGGAGGCATTGTTATACTGGAAGATGTCAGCCAAAATTCAAGATGGCATTTACATTTAATGTTGTCATTTTGTTCACAACAATGCCAAAGTGTCAGCGCCCCTCTTCCATTTTACTCATACAACGACCAAGTGAATTTGAGAAGACAACGAAAATAAGTGTTTAGAGCTTTCAAAAACAATGTGGTCCTGACTCCACCCTTGTAACTAGGTGATCTAGCAATGGGTTACATCATGGACAAGGTCCGCTGGCTAGAGATGAAGTGTGTTGTGTGAATAAAGAAGACGTGGACAAGAGCACACGCGTCAAAGACGTGGCGGTGTTATCTCTAATAGCTATGATTTGGTATCCACACCAATCATTCATCCATTAAAGAATTGGTGTGTGAACCCAGTATCTTGCAACCAAGTGGACTACTTCCACAAGAGAGGCAAGGAAAGGTGGTTATACGAAGGCAATGAGTTAATGCATGAAGGCAGAGGAGACTACTCATCTTTTCTTTTAGTATTTTGTGAAGTACCATGGCGTGTTGTTGCACGTTAACTTGCCCGGGAGATTTAGCAAGAAATGAATGAGTACATTAGTAGCAAGTCTTAAATGTTGATACCAATTCAACCTCAAACGTACAGACAAAAAGAGCACATCAACTCCACTCTGGAGCAGATGCTCCACATGTACGTGGACTCTACCATCGATGACTTGGATTAATTCATTGCATAAGTAAAGTTTGTCATGAGCAATTTGACGAACGATTCCACTTAGTTCATGTCGTTGTTGAATGGTGGGCGACATCCGGTGGTAGCCTCTTCATTGGTGAATAGTGGGGGTGCAAAAAGATACCCCGGTGTTCTTTGAATTCAAACATAACTTTTTTAGGGTAGTCAAAATCATACCATTTTGTTGTTCAACAAGTTTAAAGGAACACTAAAATATCTACATACACGTTTATAACAATTTAAAGTGCCACACTCATAACTTCATTTTTTGTCCCGAGTTCAAGCAGTCAAGCACCTTGTGAATGCAGCTAAAAAATACTCAGGGTGTGTGTATGTAGATATACAAAGTACAAGTTTGTACACATGCCCGAATGTAATAGTGCGAAAGATGCGCACGCTGCCACGAGCATTGTCAGCGATGTCAGCAATTTCAGCCATGTCAG
Organism: Penium margaritaceum; assembly: GCA_023375785.1. Taxonomy (NCBI): domain Eukaryota; kingdom Viridiplantae; phylum Streptophyta; class Zygnematophyceae; order Desmidiales; family Peniaceae; genus Penium; species Penium margaritaceum. The sequence goes on from SZWC01020269.1 coordinate 42,919, forward strand.
CAATGTCAGTGATGTCAGCGGTGTCCAAGTTTTTCGCGGTGACGATCTCGACAAATTAACGGATGATAAAAGAAATTAACAGGGTAGTTGTTCAAATTTAAGGAGCAGGGTCATCCTGAATTCGATCATTTAGGAACACATAAATTATTCAAAGTTAAGGAACACATAATTAGTAAAAATCAAATGTACAAATTCAAGAACACCGGGGTAGGTTCTTCCTGTTTAAGCCTTAGCCGAGTGCATAGACCCCTTGTTAGAGGAGGCGAACGGTCACCTTCAAGGAGCCTAGCGACCAAAAATGACATACACCGACGAACAACCACCATGAGGTCTCGTTTGAGAGCAACGAGAAGGTGTTGCTTTGCCCTAAAAACCTTCGGTTGAAGAAGATAAGGACACAAAGGATCCTACCAAAGTCAAATGAGCAGTTCCCTATTATTTCACGCATCAGGCCGGTTGCATACCGATTGCTGCTTCCACTGACCATGAAGGTACTTCACATTTTTATTGTGATCCTACAAGCTCCATCCACGGCAGAAGGAATTCATCACCCACCACCAACAGTTCATGCTACCGACGTTCAATAAGAGGTCCTTTGCCTAGTCCAACACTGAGAGTGTACACTCTGGTCGTGGGTTGTTGGGGACTACCTCATTCGTTTGGCCGGTTGTGCACACGAACATAACTCATAGGAGCCCATCACTCAGTTACCCATGGAAGTGGTCAACGAGCACTAGAGCAAGGTGGCAATACGTACTATTCGATGTATGGCAGGGGACATCCTCTGAGGAAAGCAANCCACCACCAACAGTTCATGCTACCGACGTTCAATAAGAGGTCCTTTGCCTAGTCCAACACTGAGAGTGTACACTCTGGTCGTGGGTTGTTGGGGACTACCTCATTCGTTTGGCCGGTTGTGCACACGAACATAACTCATAGGAGCCCATCACTCAGTTACCCATGGAAGTGGTCAACGAGCACTAGAGCAAGGTGGCAATACGTACTATTCGATGTATGGCAGGGGACATCCTCTGAGGAAAGCAATAGTAAACAAATTTCCCACTGAACGGCATTCATGGATAGCCACCATAGGAGGACGCGACAATGTTGTGAAGTCCAACATGGTTGCCGCGTGGATGCACCAGCCCAAAGGGAGGAGGCTGCTAGCCGTGGTGATGGACAAGATGTAGCTTAGGTCAAATCCTTGTGCACGTGTTCATGTCTAGCTAGTGCTATATGTATATGTATACAAATACATATGTATACGTAAGTGAATATGTATATAGATCACAATGTCGACGACTCATTATCTAGGAATCTCACCTGTTGGTCAAGAATCAGGACGGTTCACAATGTATGGGGAGGAATGTAGCCGAAGGGCCGGTTTGGTCCTCCAACCTCGCAATAACAAGGGCATCTCGTACTACTGCGAGGGCTCGGTGGTTGCCAACCACTTGCTAGCTATCATCCGGTCGGCGGCTGGTTTGCAATGTGACCAACTACTGGCTAGGTGACCCACCAGTACCGCCGGTGAGACACCAACCGCCGATCGAGTTGGTGGCTGGATCGGTGGCTCAGAGGCCACGAGGGCCTCAAGGGGTAGGCTCGTGGCCTTGTGCCCTTACCCTCACTTGCCCTCCTTACTTGCGAGAGTGACCAAGGATGAGGGATGGAGCAAGAGTAAAAAGCGAGTGATTCATGAGTAATCTGGTGTGAACCGTCAGCCGTGCCTTACATGCAACAATTTTCTGCTGACACGTCAAATTTAAAACTCGAGTCTGTTAAAGACAAGATCCGAGTTTCTAGTTGAAAACAACTTGTGCAAAACTCATGAGTTTTAGGTCATAATCCTGCTTGATTGGGTTCCAGAATGAGGGGGGCGAGGCAAAAATGGAAATGGGCCATCGGATAGTCAAAACGTTTTTCTCTCCATGCACGGGCCGTTGATGATGATTGCCCTCACGAGTGATGCGGAGGGGTAAATCCTCCAACAAGCTTTGGATGCCATTCTCTGAACTCCAAAGCTAGAGAGTCGACATGTTACATACGTGGACCTTGTCATTTGTAAGCATGATAAAATGCCATCGGAATTCTGAACTAAAACCTTTGTGAAAAGGTACATGAAGATCACTTGGTTTGCACTAAGCAATGATCACCGTCCAAATGTGTCCTTGTTTTTTGTAACCTTTGGGCCGAGAGGAAGAGGTTTTGTATATTCAAGCTTTACATGCATCATGGAATCCTTTGTAGGAAATGGTTCTCCTGCAAGTGGCTTGGCAACAGAGAAGATCATATTCCTCGTAAAACTCACAAGGAGTTACTGTTTGAAATCGAGTACCAAGTGTTGATTAGCACCAAAGCCTCCTGCTAAAGATGCCAAGACGCAACAGCTTCACCTAAAGTGGACTGTGGAGTTTCCTGTTTCTTCACAAATCGAGACACCAGTTATGAATGCACCTGGCGTTCTTCATTTGAGCTTACTCCCTCCATGCACAAATTACAAAACTATTAAAGTCGCACTCAATGTTCTCTCTAGAAACGCATACTCTAACACTAAGATTCTACACTTCAATTGTGATCTGTTACGGAATACCTGTTTCATTCGGATGGTTGTGGCGGTACATGCGCCTAATAGAGCCCGATGGCATGGTCAATGAGTGTTCAAACAAGCTGAGAACTTGCACCGATAACACGAGTAGCACATGGCAACGCTTGAACACTGCAGTAGTAAATAATATTGCAACTAGATGGCCCATCGTTTGAGGTTAGGAGTCTCTAGCGTACTTGTTGTGTCAACGCCTCGTCACAAGCCGTGCGGACGTAGAAGTGGCAACTTAAATCGAGTTGTTTGTAGGCATATTCATGCCTGAGCCAGGGTTCTACAATGATTTGTTCCGCTCGCAATGTTCATGCTTCTCTGTAATCAACCCCTCGCCATTCATGGACATGGGTTGTCCATCATAAGTGGGGATGAATGCTGCATGTTATGGTTGTGGCTATTCCCACTCCTAACCTTAAAGGCTGGCTGGTAGCTAACCTTCCGCAAGCCGTCAACGAGCCTAATGACACCGGCTGGATGGTTGGCGGCCGGCCATGAGACCGCTCATCTACCTAGCTGATAAAGCATCGGTCGCTTCATAGAGGACCAAGGCCGAGGCCTGTAACCTTGAGCCCTTGAGCTATCAAGGGAGAGTTCAAGTGAGGGAAGGGAGCACGAGAGGTTGAGAGACGGGGGAGGAAGAGGTGGAGGAGAAAGATTGGTGTTGTGAGAGGGGGGAGAGAGAGAGAGGGGGGGGGGAGAGATGTTAAGAAAAGATATGGAATGAAAGAGAGAGGGAGAAAGGGAGAGAGAGAGAGAGAGGGATAGGGAAGACAAAGAGGAGGAGAGGGATAACGAGGAGGGGTTACAGGGGAGTGGTCAGCGAGTCCTCTTGTCTACGTGGATTGGGTGAAGGCCACTGGTTTCCAATCCGTGTTCCGTCTTGATCCCTTTTAGCCCCCTCGTCCAAGGATTATTAAGGAAGATGGGACCCATGTTTGAAACTGTCAAGAATATCCCGCAACGACTTCGCACCATTCCGATGTGAACGAGGTTGCTTTTACTATAAACTACGTTCAAATTGTAAACAAGATACCGCGTGTAAAGTCAACAGCTTGGTATACTATCCCCTTGTTGACAACTGGAGATAGGTAGGCGACGTAACAATGGGACATTTCCTTTTAACACTCCAAATATTCAAGTCTACGTGCGTCTGGCTTTCAACGAGGATTTCCAGATGGTTATGCGGAGGGGGAAGCCATCACATGAGCTTTGAAGGTGATTATTCAAACCTCGACAACGACCAAGTGTAGGAGCTCGAGGCTCTGCATACTATAACAAAGGTTTTTTAGGAGCATGGAGACAAGCGGGGGAAAATGAAGCTACAAATGTGGTAGCTAGCTAGGTTCGATTATTGTTTTTTTTTTTTAGCCTCAACATGTTTTTGCTTCTTGTTGCCTTTGTAGGGTGTATGAAACTTCGAAATAGCATTGTCGGTTTACAGTGTTGTGTTGGTGTTCGCAGAATCTCACTTCACTAACATGAGAACTTGACGTGCTTTAGATGCTGGCTAATGCGAATATGTCCTACATAGCGGCATTGGTGTTGGAACAACTAAAGTGCTCAATTGTGCCACCGTTGCCAATAACGAGCTCCATTGATGTTCTTGTCTGATAAGGGGCATGTAATTGAATTGCTCCCTTGTCTATCCATCATTCCATTGTTACAAACATGAAAAAAAGTACAAAGAATGAAAGAAAAAACAAAAGAATGCTACGAGACAAGGGAGCAACTCAATGGCCGAGTCATCAATGACGCTAAAAAAACCACGAGACAAGACTTTGTTGCATGCAGGTAGTCACGTGACAACATTCGTCGACCAGGCCGGTGAGAAACTGCTAGGAAGCTTCCTAGCCTTGCTGCTGCTGACGTGGCGACACTGTCCAGTCAGCTGACGCACTAGCAAGCAGGCAGGTGCAAGAAACAGCAAGGATCAGGCTAGGGAGACGCGCAAAGTCTCATAAGCTTCAATAGCTTAGTAAATGCAGAGAGAGATGACAAATGACAGGTCCAGGGCATAAATACCTGCCGCGGCGCACGGCGGGTGTCGCACGCGGCAGTCCAAGAGCTGTCCTAAAACCGGCCCAAAACCACTGTTTTGGCCGTAACTCTGCGCACACATGTCAGAATCCTACGCCGTCTGAACCTAGACGTGCAGAATCAAAAGACGCACGCAACGACTGGTCACATGCATGCATCCACCGACTGACAGCGAGTATATAATGCAAAAACATGCAAATGGGCCTCATGCCCAGTCCGCCGAAAGGCGCCTGCAGGACGTAGAAAGCACAGCAGGGAGTCCCGGTGACATCTGGGGCTCTGGAACAGTGGTCGGTCAGCTCCAGAC
>SZWC01020271.1:0-11003 GCA_023375785.1 Penium margaritaceum
TGGCACAACTCTGGAACAACTCTTGCACAACTCTGGCACAACGCTGGCACAACTCTGGCACAACTCTGGCACAACTCTGCCACAACTCTGCCACAACTCTGCCAAAACTGTGGCACAAATCTGGCACAACTTTGGCACAACTCTGGCACAACTCTGGCACAACTTTGGCACAACCCTGGCACAACTCTGGCACATGTCTGGCACGACGTTGGCACAACTGTGGAACAACTCTGAGACAACTCTGGGACACCGCTGGCACAACTCTGGCACAACGCTGGCATTACTCTGGCACAACTCTGGCACAACTCTGGCACAACTCTGGCACAACTCTGGCACAACTCTGGCACAACTCTGGCACAACTCTGGCACAACTCTGGCACAACTCTGGCACAACTCTGGCAGAGCTCTGGCACAACTCTGGCACAATTCTGGCACAACTCTGGCACAACTCTGGCACATCCCCGGCACAACTCTGGCACAACTCTGGCACAACTCTGGCACAACACTGGCACAACTCTGGCACAACTCTGGTACAACTCTGGCACAACTCGGGCACAACTCTAGCACAACTCCTGCTCAACTCTGGCACAACTCTTGCACAACTTTGGAACAACTCTGGCACTACTCTGGCACAACTCTTGCACAAATCTGGCACAACTCTGGCACAACTCTGGCACAACTATGGCACAACTCTGGCACACCTCTGGCAGAACTCTGGCACACCCCTGGCACAACTCTGCCCCAACTCTGGCACAACTCTGGCACAACTCTGGCACAACAGAGACACAACTCTGGCACAACTGAGATACAACTCTGGCAAAACTCTGGCACACCTCTGGCACAACTGTGGCACAACCCCGGCACAACTCCGGCACAACTCTGGCTCAACTCTTGCACACCTGTGGCACAACTCTGGCACAACTCTGGTACACCTCCAACACAACTCTTGCACAACCCTGGCACAACTCTGGCACAACCCCGACACAACTCCGGCACAACTCTGGCAGATCTCTGGCACAACTCTGGTACAACTCTAACTAAGGCTGCACACCAAATCCTAGGATTCGTGAATAAGATTCGTGAACCCGGAAAAAGGTTCGGATTCGGGGATCCAAATCCTTCATGAGGATTCGATTCGGGATTCGGAGATCCTTTCCCTATTGTTTCAACATGGAAAACAGGGATTTATGTGGCAGATTAGAGGATTTTTACCTGCCATCACCCATAGGATTCGGAAACGATTCGTGAATCTTACGGATTCGCGAATCCAGATTCGGATTCGTGAATCAAAGCCAAACCTGGATTCGGATTCGTGAATCCAAATCCAATCTGGGATCCGGGAATCTTACCCGGTGTGCACCCTTAACTCTAACACAACTCGGGCACAACTCTGGCATAACTCTGGTACAACTCTGGCAAAATTATGGCACAACTCTGGCACAACTCTCGCACAACTCTGGCACACCTCTGGCAAAACTCTGGCACAACTCTGGCATAACGTTTGTACAATTCTGGCACAACTCTGGCACAACTCTGGCATAACTCTGGCACATCTCTGGCACAACTCTGGCACATTTTTGGCACAACTCTGGCACAACTCTGGCACAACTTTGGCACAACTCTGGCACAACTCTGGCATAACTCTGGTACAACTGTCGCACAACTCTGGCCCAACTCTGACACAACTCTGGCACAACTCTGGCACAACTCTAGCAGAACTCTGGCAAAACTCTGGCACACCTCTGGCACATCTCTGGCACAACTCTGGCACATCTTTGGCACAACTCTGGCACAACTCTGGCACACCTCTGGCGCAACTCTGGCACACCTCTGGCACAACTCTGGCACTACTCTGGCACAACTCTGGCTCAACTCTGGCACATCTCTGGCACAACTCTGGCACATCTTTGGCACAACTCTGGCACAACTCTGGCACACCTCTGGCGCAACTCTGGCACACCTCTGGCACAACTCTGGCACTACTCTGGCACAACTCTGGCTCAACTCTGGCACATCTCTGGCACAACTCTGGCACATCTTTGGCACAACTCTGGCACAACTCTGGCACACCTCTGGCGCAACTCTGGCACACCTCTGGCACAACTCTGGCACTACTCTGGCACAACTCTGGCTCAACTCTGGCACATCTCTGGCACAACTCTGGCACATCTTTGGCACAACTCTGGCACAACTCTGGCACACCTCTGGCGCAACTCTGGCACACCTCTGGCACAACTCTGGCACTACTCTGGCACAACTCTGGCTCAACTCTGGCACATCTCTGGCACAACTCTGGCACATCTTTGGCACAACTCTGGCACAACTCTGGCACACCTCTGGCGCAACTCTGGCACACCTCTGGCACAACTCTGGCACTACTCTGGCACAACTCTGGCTCAACTCTGGCACATCTCTGGCACAACTCTGGCACATCTTTGGCACAACTCTGGCACAACTCTGGCACACCTCTGGCGCAACTCTGGCACACCTCTGGCACAACTCTGGCACTACTCTGGCACAACTCTGGCTCAACTCTGGCACATCTCTGGCACAACTCTGGCACATCTTTGGCACAACTCTGGCACAACTCTGGCACACCTCTGGCGCAACTCTGGCACACCTCTGGCACAACTCTGGCACTACTCTGGCACAACTCTGGCTCAACTCTGGCACATCTCTGGCACAACTCTGGCACATCTTTGGCACAACTCTGGCACAACTCTGGCACACCTCTGGCGCAACTCTGGCACACCTCTGGCACAACTCTGGCACTACTCTGGCACAACTCTGGCTCAACTCTGGCACATCTCTGGCACAACTCTGGCACATCTTTGGCACAACTCTGGCACAACTCTGGCACACCTCTGGCGCAACTCTGGCACACCTCTGGCACAACTCTGGCACTACTCTGGCACAACTCTGGCTCAACTCTGGCACATCTCTGGCACAACTCTGGCACATCTTTGGCACAACTCTGGCACAACTCTGGCACACCTCTGGCGCAACTCTGGCACACCTCTGGCACAACTCTGGCACTACTCTGGCACAACTCTGGCTCAACTCTGGCACATCTCTGGCACAACTCTGGCACATCTTTGGCACAACTCTGGCACAACTCTGGCACACCTCTGGCGCAACTCTGGCACACCTCTGGCACAACTCTGGCACTACTCTGGCACAACTCTGGCTCAACTCTGGCACATCTCTGGCACAACTCTGGCACATCTTTGGCACAACTCTGGCACAACTCTGGCACACCTCTGGCGCAACTCTGGCACACCTCTGGCACAACTCTGGCACTACTCTGGCACAACTCTGGCTCAACTCTGGCACATCTCTGGCACAACTCTGGCACATCTTTGGCACAACTCTGGCACAACTCTGGCACACCTCTGGCGCAACTCTGGCACACCTCTGGCACAACTCTGGCACTACTCTGGCACAACTCTGGCTCAACTCTGGCACATCTCTGGCACAACTCTGGCACATCTTTGGCACAACTCTGGCACAACTCTGGCACACCTCTGGCGCAACTCTGGCACACCTCTGGCACAACTCTGGCACTACTCTGGCACAACTCTGGCTCAACTCTGGCACATCTCTGGCACAACTCTGGCACATCTTTGGCACAACTCTGGCACAACTCTGGCACACCTCTGGCGCAACTCTGGCACACCTCTGGCACAACTCTGGCACTACTCTGGCACAACTCTGGCTCAACTCTGGCACATCTCTGGCACAACTCTGGCACATCTTTGGCACAACTCTGGCACAACTCTGGCACACCTCTGGCGCAACTCTGGCACACCTCTGGCACAACTCTGGCACTACTCTGGCACAACTCTGGCTCAACTCTGGCACATCTCTGGCACAACTCTGGCACATCTTTGGCACAACTCTGGCACAACTCTGGCACACCTCTGGCGCAACTCTGGCACACCTCTGGCACAACTCTGGCACTACTCTGGCACAACTCTGGCTCAACTCTGGCACATCTCTGGCACAACTCTGGCACATCTTTGGCACAACTCTGGCACAACTCTGGCACACCTCTGGCGCAACTCTGGCACACCTCTGGCACAACTCTGGCACTACTCTGGCACAACTCTGGCTCAACTCTGGCACATCTCTGGCACAACTCTGGCACATCTTTGGCACAACTCTGGCACAACTCTGGCACACCTCTGGCGCAACTCTGGCACACCTCTGGCACAACTCTGGCACTACTCTGGCACAACTCTGGCTCAACTCTGGCACATCTCTGGCACAACTCTGGCACATCTTTGGCACAACTCTGGCACAACTCTGGCACACCTCTGGCGCAACTCTGGCACACCTCTGGCACAACTCTGGCACTACTCTGGCACAACTCTGGCTCAACTCTGGCACATCTCTGGCACAACTCTGGCACATCTTTGGCACAACTCTGGCACAACTCTGGCACACCTCTGGCGCAACTCTGGCACACCTCTGGCACAACTCTGGCACTACTCTGGCACAACTCTGGCTCAACTCTGGCACATCTCTGGCACAACTCTGGCACATCTTTGGCACAACTCTGGCACAACTCTGGCACACCTCTGGCGCAACTCTGGCACACCTCTGGCACAACTCTGGCACTACTCTGGCACAACTCTGGCTCAACTCTGGCACATCTCTGGCACAACTCTGGCACATCTTTGGCACAACTCTGGCACAACTCTGGCACACCTCTGGCGCAACTCTGGCACACCTCTGGCACAACTCTGGCACACCTCTGGCACAACTCTTGCACAACTCTGGCAATAGTCTGGCACAACTCTGGTACCACTCTGGCACAACTCTGGCACAACTCTGGCACAGCTCTGGCACAACTCTGGCACAACTCTTGCACAAATCTGGCACAACTCTGGCACAACTCTGGCACAACTCTGGCATACCTCTGGCACACCTCTGGCACACCTCTGCCGCAACTCTAGCACACCTCTGGCACAACTCTGGCACAACTCTGGCAAAACTCTCGCACAACTTTGGCACAACTTGGGCACACGTCCGGCACAACTCTGGTACAGCTCTGGCACAACTCTGGCACAACTCCTGCACAACTCTGGCACAACTCTGGTACACCTCTGGCACAACCTGGAAAAACTATGCCACAACTCTGGCAGAACTCTGGAAGAACTCTGGCACAACTCTGGCACAACTTTGGCACAACTCGGGCACAACTCTGGCTAACCTCTGGCACAACTCTTGCACAACTCTGGCACAACTTTGGCACAACTCGGGCACAACTCTGGCTAACCTCTGGCACAACTCTTGCACAACTCTGGCACAACTTTGGCACAACTCGGGCACAACTCTGGCTAACCTCTGGCACAACTCTTGCACAACTCTGGCACAACTTTGGCACAACTCGGGCACAACTCTGGCTAACCTCTGGCACAACTCTTGCACAACTCTGGCACAACTTTGGCACAACTCGGGCACAACTCTGGCTAACCTCTGGCACAACTCTTGCACAACTCTGGCACAACTTTGGCACAACTCGGGCACAACTCTGGCTAACCTCTGGCACAACTCTTGCACAACTCTGGCACAACTTTGGCACAACTCGGGCACAACTCTGGCTAACCTCTGGCACAACTCTTGCACAACTCTGGCACAACTTTGGCACAACTCGGGCACAACTCTGGCTAACCTCTGGCACAACTCTTGCACAACTCTGGCACAACTTTGGCACAACTCGGGCACAACTCTGGCTAACCTCTGGCACAACTCTTGCACAACTCTGGCACAACTTTGGCACAACTCGGGCACAACTCTGGCTAACCTCTGGCACAACTCTTGCACAACTCTGGCACAACTTTGGCACAACTCGGGCACAACTCTGGCTAACCTCTGGCACAACTCTTGCACAACTCTGGCACAACTTTGGCACAACTCGGGCACAACTCTGGCTAACCTCTGGCACAACTCTTGCACAACTCTGGCACAACTTTGGCACAACTCGGGCACAACTCTGGCTAACCTCTGGCACAACTCTTGCACAACTCTGGCACAACTTTGGCACAACTCGGGCACAACTCTGGCTAACCTCTGGCACAACTCTTGCACAACTCTGGCACAACTTTGGCACAACTCGGGCACAACTCTGGCTAACCTCTGGCACAACTCTTGCACAACTCTGGCACAACTTTGGCACAACTCGGGCACAACTCTGGCTAACCTCTGGCACAACTCTTGCACAACTCTGGCACAACTTTGGCACAACTCGGGCACAACTCTGGCTAACCTCTGGCACAACTCTTGCACAACTCTGGCACAACTTTGGCACAACTCGGGCACAACTCTGGCTAACCTCTGGCACAACTCTTGCACAACTCTGGCACAACTTTGGCACAACTCGGGCACAACTCTGGCTAACCTCTGGCACAACTCTTGCACAACTCTGGCACAACTTTGGCACAACTCGGGCACAACTCTGGCTAACCTCTGGCACAACTCTTGCACAACTCTGGCACAACTTTGGCACAACTCGGGCACAACTCTGGCTAACCTCTGGCACAACTCTTGCACAACTCTGGCACAACTTTGGCACAACTCGGGCACAACTCTGGCTAACCTCTGGCACAACTCTTGCACAACTCTGGCACAACTTTGGCACAACTCGGGCACAACTCTGGCTAACCTCTGGCACAACTCTTGCACAACTCTGGCACAACTTTGGCACAACTCGGGCACAACTCTGGCTAACCTCTGGCACAACTCTTGCACAACTCTGGCACAACTTTGGCACAACTCGGGCACAACTCTGGCTAACCTCTGGCACAACTCTTGCACAACTCTGGCACAACTTTGGCACAACTCGGGCACAACTCTGGCTAACCTCTGGCACAACTCTTGCACAACTCTGGCACAACTTTGGCACAACTCGGGCACAACTCTGGCTAACCTCTGGCACAACTCTTGCACAACTCTGGCACAACTTTGGCACAACTCGGGCACAACTCTGGCTAACCTCTGGCACAACTCTTGCACAACTCTGGCACAACTTTGGCACAACTCGGGCACAACTCTGGCTAACCTCTGGCACAACTCTTGCACAACTCTGGCACAACTTTGGCACAACTCGGGCACAACTCTGGCTAACCTCTGGCACAACTCTTGCACAACTCTGGCACAACTTTGGCACAACTCGGGCACAACTCTGGCTAACCTCTGGCACAACTCTTGCACAACTCTGGCACAACTTTGGCACAACTCGGGCACAACTCTGGCTAACCTCTGGCACAACTCTTGCACAACTCTGGCACAACTTTGGCACAACTCTGGCACAACTCTGGCAGAACTCTGGCACAACTCTGGCACAACTCTGGCACAACTCTGGCACAACTCTGGCACAACTCTGGCAGAACCCTGGCCGAACTCTGGCACAACTATGGCACAACTATGGCAAAACGTTTGCACTTCTCTGGTACAACTATTGCACAACCATGGCACAACTCTGGCTCAACCCTAGCACACCTCTGGCACAACTCTGGCACAAATCTTGCAGAACTCTGGCACAACTCTGGGACCAGTCAAGAACAACTCTGAAACAACCCTGGCACAACTCTGGTACAACTCTGGAATATTTCTAGCACAACCTTGGCACAACTCTGACACAACTCTGACACAACTTTAGCACAACTCTGGCACAACTCTGCCACAACTCTGGCACAACTCTGGCACAGCTCTGGCACAACTCTGGCACAACTCGGCACAACTCTGGCACAACTATGGCACAATTCTGGAAAACCTCTGGCACATCTCTGGCATAACTCTTGCACAACTCTGGCACAACTCTGGCACAACTCTCGCATAACTCTGGCACGACTCTCGGACAACTCTGGCACAACTCTGGTACACGTCTGGAACACCCCTGGCACCACTCTGGCACAACTCTGGTACAACTCTGGAACAACTCAGGCACAACTCTGGCATATCTGACACAATTCTGACACAACTTTGGCACAAATCTGGTACAACTCTGGCACAACGCTGGCACAACTCTGGCACGGATCTGGCACAGCTCTGGCACAGCTCTGGCACAACCCTGGCACAACTTTGACAGAACGCTGGAAAAACACTGGCACCACTCTGGCACAACTCTGGCATAACTCTGGTACAACTGTGGCACAACTCTGGCACAACTCTGGCACAACTCAGGCACAACTCTGGCACACCTCTGGCACAGCTCTGGCACAGCTCTGGCACAACTCTGGCACAACGCTGGCACAACTCTGGCACAACTCGGGTACAACTCTGGCACACCTCTGGCACAACTCTGGCACACCTGTGGCACAACTCTGGCACAACTCTGCAATACTCTTGCACAACTCTAGCACCACTTTGGCACAACTCTGGCACAACTCTCTCACAACTCTGGCACAACTCTAGCACAGCTCTGGCACAACTCACGCATAACTCTGGTACAACTTTGGCACAACTCTGGCACAACTTTGGCACACCTCTGGCACAACTGTGGCTCAACTCTAGCACAACTCTGGCACAACTCTGGCATAACTTTGGTACAACTGTCGCACAACTCTGGCACAACTCTGACACAACTCTGGCACAAGTTTGGCACAACTCTGGCACAACTCTTGCACAACTCTGGCACAACTCTGGCACAACTCTGGCACAACTCTGGCACAACTCTTGCACAACTCTGGCACAACTCTGGCACAACTCTGGCACAACTCTGGCACAGCTCTGGCACAACTCTGGCAGAACTCTAGCAAAACTCTGGCACAACTCTGGCACAACTCTGGTACACGTCTCGCACAACTGTGCCAGAACTCTGGCATAACTCTGGGACAACTCTGGAACAACTCTGGCACAACTCTGGCACAACTCTGGCTGAATTCTGGCACAACTCTGGCATACCTCTGACACAACTTTGGCACAACTCTGGCACGACTCTGGCACAAATCTGGCACACCTCTGGCACAACTCTGGCACAACTCTGGCACAACTCTGGCACACCTCTGGCACAACTCTGGCACAATTCTGGCACAACTCTGGAACAACTTTGGTACAACTCTGGCACAACTCTGGCACAACGCTTGCACAACTCTGGCACAACTCTGGCACAACTCTGGTACACGTCTAGCACAACTGTGCCAGAACTCTGGCATAACTCTGGGACAACTCTGGAACAACTCTGGCACAACTCTGGCACAACTCTGGCGCAACTCTTGCACAACTCTGTCCCAACTCTGGCACAACTCTGGCAGAACTCTGGTAGAACTCTGGCACAACTCTGGCACAATCTTGGCACAACTCCGGCCCAACTCCGGCCCAACTCTGGCACAACTCTGGCACAACTCCAGCACAACTTTGGCACAACTCTGGCACAACTCTGGTACACGTCTAGCACAACTGTGCCAGAACTGGTATAACTCTGGGACAACTCTGGAACAACTCTGGCACAACTCTGGGACAACTCTGGCACCACTATGGCACAACTGTTGCATAACTCCGGCACAACTCTGGCACAACTCTGGCACGACTCTGGCACAACTCTGGAACAACTCTGGCACAACAATGGCACAACTATGGAACAACTCTGGCATAACTCGGGCACAACTCTGGCACAACCCTGGAACAACGCTGGCACAACTCTGCCACAGCTCTGGCACAGCTCTGGCACAACTCAGGCACAACTCTGGCACAACTCTGGAAAAACTCTCGCACAACTCTGGCACAACTCTGGCACAACTCTGGCAGAACTCTGGCACAATTCTGGCAAAACCTTGGCACAACTCTGGCACAAATCTGGCACAACTCTGGCACAACTCTGGCACACCTCTGGCACAACTCTGGAAAAACTCTCGCACAACTCTGGCACAACTCTGGCACAACTCTGGCAGAACTTTGGCACAATTCTGGCAAAACCTTGGCACAACTCTGGCACAACTCTGGCAAAACTCTGGCACACCTCTGGCACAACTCTGGCACAACTCTGGCACAACTCTGGAAAACCTCTGGCGCAACTCTGCCTCAACTCTGGCACAGCTCTCGTACAGCTCTGGCAAAACCCTGGAACAACTCTGGCACAACTTTGGGAAAACTCTGGCACTACCCTGGCACAACTCTGGCACAACTCTGGCATAAGTCTGGCATATCTCTGGCACAAGTCTGGCACAACTTTGGCACAACTCTGGCACAACTCTGCCACAACTCTGGTACAACTCTTGCACAAATCTGGCACAAATCTAGCAAAAAAATGGCAAAACTATGGCACAACTCTGGAACAACTCTGGCACAACTCTGGCACAACTCTGGCATAAGTCTGGTACAACCCTGGGACAACTCTGGCACAAATTTGGCACAACTCTGGCACAACTCTAGCACAACTCTGGCACAACTCTGGCTCAACTCTGGCACAACTCTGGCATAAGTCTGGCACAACTCTGGGACAACTCTGGCACAACTCTGGCATAACTCTGGCACAACTCTGGCACAGCTCTGGCACAACTCTGGCACAACTCTGGCAAAACTCTGGCACAACTCTGGCACAACTCTGGCACAACTGTGGCACAACTCTGGCACAACTCTGGAACAACTCTGGCCCAACTCTGGCACAACTCTGGCACAACTCTGGAACACCTCTGGCACAACGCAGGCAAAACTATGGCAAAACTATGGCACAACTCTGGCAGAACTGTGGCAGAACTCTGGCACAACTCTGGATGAACTCTGGCTCAACTCTGGCATAACTCTGGTACAATCCTGGGACAACTCTGGCACAACTCTGGCACAACTTTGGCACAACTCTGGCACAACTCTGGCACAATTCTGGCACAATTCTGGCACACCTCTGGTACAACTCCGGCACAACTCTGGCACAACATTGGAACAACTCCGGCATAACTCTGGCACAATTCTGGTTCAACTCTGGCAGAACTCTGGCACAACTCTGGCACAACTCTGGTACAACTCTGGCACACCTCTGACACAACTCTGGAACAACTCTGGCA